>LPNX011007629.1:30768-70277 GCA_001517045.1 Pseudotsuga menziesii
CTTACTGATAAGTTCAGATTTGATACTGAATGTTGAAGACTAGTATTTGACTACTGCTGTGCCTAGTTCCAGCCAGAAATACCAGAGCAAGCTCGGGGGTCCTGAGGAGTCATTGTTTGAGCGCTCTCTAGGAGTTGGTAGGGAGGAACGGCCTCCCATTGCTGTTGTTGTCCAAAGCTTAAGCAGATTCTGTCACTTAACTGTACTTGTTTTAATAACTGTGAATGGTTGAATGTTATGTTTGTAGTTATGATATAAAGATTTAACTGGTTCAGTGATGTAAATGTTTTTAGTTAATTAGTAATAGAATCTTTCATGAAAAATAAGAACCCACTGTGTTTTTCCACATCTGGGTTTTTTTACCAAACCGTACTCCAGCACAGGGAAAAATTTAAATAAGGATAGCATGATGAGATTGTAGAATAGTAGATTGTTTCTTTACCTATTTTCAAAAAAGATGTTTTACTGACAGTTGTATGAGTTTATAGTTAAAATTATTTTCTTTCTTTAGTATTTTACTTTCAGTAATTTTATTGTTGTAAAGAACAAATAGAAGAGTAGGATTAGACCGGATGTATCTACTGTTATACCTTACAGTTTCTTTCTTCCAGAATAGAATAACTTCACTATTATATGTCAAATAATAAACTGAAGGTAGGAGTAGTTATATAATAATTAAATCCTACTGTCAAACCAATATGGTCTAGATTCTATGTATGTTTAGTAATCAAATCATTTCATTATTTTCCTTTTTTTATTCTAGACTGAGCTCGAACAGTTTCCAGAGCTGTTATTCTTTTATTATAAATGAATGTTAAGATCTATGCTCATAAGATAGACTCTAGATAGAGTTAATTAAATTCTTGACATATACATAAATATCATAACTAATAAAACAAACTAATTACAAAAGAACATAGATAGTATAGCATAAATTACACAAGATTTATATAACAAAGTGTTATCTTTTGATATGCTTATAAGATAAACTAAGGATATTAACATAGAGGCTTTAGTAATCTCAGAAGGATAATATAGCTATTATTAATGTTAATATAAAGTAGAGTTCTTATTATTTTCAATACAACCCAGAACTAATTATATGGTCTGAGCTACAAGTATACTGACAGTACTTAAAAATTATTGTAAAAAGAACGACATAGAAACCCTATATCATTAAAGGGTATAAACTATACATCAATATTTACAGATTCTTATTAACTAGAAAGTCAAATTATAAACCAGGTCCAGAAACCCTAATAATATTTTAATAGTAAAAATCAAATGCATATCTGTACAGGAAATAAATGCCAAAATGGCAGAATGCTCGACCTTCGAGCTTAACTATATTTATTTAGAACATAACTGGAAACCGTCATGTTTGCAGAAGCATAGTATAATTAACTGTAAGTATTGAGAATTCTTAATCAACAAGTTATTTTCTTTTTAAAACAGAGAATAATTATTATTTCCATTTATACTTATAAAAGAACCTAAGCAGAGCTAGTATTAAAGGTAATAAACATTCCAAGTAGGCTAACTTTATCATTATAATAAGTAATATTTACTGCTTTACTATCTACTGTGCAGAAATAATATTATTTGGAAATCACAGTAAGGTTTTAACCTATTATTGATCAATAGAAATTTAAAATAAAACCCGTAACCAAAGTTACTCTGTCAGTAACCTAAAGAATGCCATTAAAACATTCAGACTTCATAATTTATAAAGAGTAAATTAGGTATTTATCAAATTTATAGGAATCGGAGGTATCGAACTCGGATAAACTCAATAAGCCGAGTTTACACATTATATTATTTCAAACCTGTGCAGTCAGCAAAATATTAATTCAGGAAAAATTGTATGGACAGCTTATAGCTCCAAGTTCAGGGTAAACCCTGTCAAAATTAAGAGTATGTACTGAGGTTCATCAAAAGGAAGCAGTTTATCTCATTTGCACCTCACGGCTACCAACATGATTTACAAAATAAAGCTTACAGACTGTACAAATAATAATATATTTATGCATGCTTTACACAGTAATCAAATAAAGACCCAAAACCCACAGTCTCGGCTTCAGCCAAGAATCCATGCTAAACAAAGAGTTAAACTCGTTTTAACAGCGTTCAGGTTCACTAAACTGAACCAAGGTAACTGCGAGGGTTACAAACCATGAAGTCAAAGCCATGACTTCCCTAAAGGACCAGCAAGGAGGAGAACACCATGGATAAAAACCAGACTTACCGGGAGAAGCCAGCTATTGAAGTCTTGTGCCTTCCATGCCAAGAGGAGATGTCCAACTCTGTAATGAAGGTTAAACATAATATTAAAAACCTTGGTAAATGTTAATTGTTAAGCTAATACTTTGAAAATAAACTGATTGAAATCCTATAACATACCTTAAAGTCTAATAGAAATACGGCCACTAAAGAACAACAAGACAACCACCAGCAGGAGGAAGGGTAAACCCTTCATTTACCACCGAAGAGAAGGAGATCGCTAGAGCGATGGGTAACCTATCACGATGGAGGATGATTTGCAGCACTAAGTTAAGGCGATGACCTACACAGTAAAGAGTTCGGGCAAGGGATGCCAATGGAGAAACCCTCAGGGAATCGATGATGCCCAACATTCAACAGCAAGCTATTAGACACAGTAACTCTCCTCACCACGCAGTGGATGAGCCCACCAGGAGCTGAACCAGCATATGGACTGCTAGCAGACAATGCAACAACGGAGCGGACAAGGAGGTTATCACAGAGCGGCCGGAGGCCCGAAGGCAGTGGAAGAATGACGATTAGGGTTTGAGTCAAACATTTTTAAATGCCAGTGCATGGCTGGAATGAGCCCACGTAACCCTTTTAATAATTGGCATGCAGTGGGTAGGAACATTATAGTTCCATGATAAGTTTACCAATGATTTCACAAACCAAATCATATCGTGGGGATTCCATAAGGTTCTTTATACCATAGTCAACCACCTACATTATAAAATCAACATTGTAAACGTTAAAATGATGTTAGAAAACATTACAACGTAGAATTTGTTCATCGTTTGGTCACACATTTATGTATGGAGGATTTTATTGTTGGTTAATGGGATTTAAGAGCAAGGGAAAATAATAGTTACCATGGTGTAGCTTGTTTATAAACCGATTTTCTATATTATCTATTGCCCTAGTTCATAAATGAAGGTAAATGGATTAATACTATAAAGTCTATAGAATTGATTATGATTATGGTCTTACTCTTGACCTTATGGTTATCCCATGCTTGTAAAATAACAATCCTATTAATAGTCATAGAACCTTTTTGTGACAATTAGCCTTGGATCAAATTCAAGCTCAAAGATTATAAAAGATATTATAAAGTCATTACATGATAGGCAGCTTGAGTAAGTTAGCCTTCTTTACTTGATAGTATGGTTATGAAAATCATAGAGTGGTATTTGAGTATAATAAAACTAGGAATGATCTATAAGTTTACCATCGAATTATTGACCATGGAATAGAAATAGTATTCCTAAACTATACAGATTTTTAAAAAGACTAAAGGAAGACTTTAAAAATGACTTGTATCAAGTAGTAAACTTGTTAATTCTTGAATTAAGAAAAATATAAGCTGGTACTTAAAACCTCCTTATCATTCTACAATTGCAGTTGCAAATTCAATCATGGTATAGTGCAGTATTTAAAAATTTAGATCTTTGATGTTGTGACCCCGCCATATTTACTGTGCTAGTAAAGAAATATTTATCGTATTGTACACTTGCAATTAGTATGAACATCCAATGGGTTAGAACTCTATAAGAATATTAAATCCTGCTAATACGAAGGAAAAATAGCTGTTATCCTTACTAGTAGAGTTAATTTCATTATCAGTAAGACTTTAAAAGAAATCAGTTAATGCTTTACCTCTTTACACTTGAGAAATCTTACTAGCATGTACACTCTTCTACTGAATTAAATTTGTATCAGAAAATATTTATTGAATACTTTAGAGATTCATTAGCAGCACCCGAACATCTTACCTATATATCTGTAATAGAGGGAAACTTCTGCATTAGCTCAGAAGCTAAGTAAGCCCAATTTTTCATGACAGACCCACCTTATGGTCGCAAAAAGAAACAAGTTAGTAAACTGAAAGGAACTGTTCTATTACTCTACCAACTAACATATGAATTCAAATAATAAGCTGGTAACATATAACTAATTAAATGATTAGTTAACTGCATTTATATTAATATTATGTAAATTTAAAAATTTTAAATTTTTCGGAAAATTTGGGGTTTTGACACTAACGCAATAGAAACCTGACGCAATAGATAGTAAATATAGAAAGAGAATGAATTCCTTACTAGTTGGACATGAAAAGGTTATACATTTTCTTATGGACAAGGTTTCAATGCAAATAGACGCGTGGGTCACCCAAGAAACACTGTCAGGTGTGAAGTATTTTTATGCATGGAAAAACATTGCAGAAGACCAGTTGACACATGAATGTCATGCAATACACTTTTCCACATGCACCTCATACAGTCTGCTTCTCTTGTCACCTCGACCCTCGACAATGGATTGTCGTTATTCTCAGTAAGGAGATTTGACAATTCATCTATATAAAAATCTAATTGATTACTATTTTTGGAGCTATGAAGCATGGATAAAGTAGTGACACCTATGAAATAATATATTCCAAAGTGGATAGAATCAGAACATGCATTTCAGAGTCAAAACTTGTACTATTAATAAGTAAAAGCAGCTGAGATCTGGAAGAAAATAACATATTTTATGGACCACAAATGCGTTATCAATAAATTTTCATAGAAATTGGAAACATGATCATAGATAGGAACCACATATACATTATCATGATCCCTCTGCAACCAAGGGATTTAAAATAGCCAATGGAAATGGACATGCAGCATAGTAAAAAATTTCAAATGCTATCAACAAAAGGTTATTTGGTCACAGGGTGATATTATTTATCATAGCACCACTAAATTCAATGTACCTTGAACCTCTATGTTCAATTGTGAATTTATATACACAGCTACTTAACCATTACGTTTGGATTTCGATTTGTCATCTCGCTAAATTAGATGTGCCTTGATATTTATTTGTTTCTGATAATGAATTTAAGTACATAGCTACTCACTCCTTCTATTTGTTTTTATGTTTATTGTCCACAAATATTTGACTTTGCAGACAAATACATGGGAGATTACAGTGATAACCTCAAGTGAGGAGTTTGCCCATTTTACTGCAACTTTGGCTAATACCAAGTACATTTTTTCTTCTCTTCATATAGTTAAGTTTTTTCTTCTCTTCATATAGTTTACAGGCGTAAATGTTCCATCAAAAGGCCAAAGCTAATTGTATAGTTTATAATGGCAATTTCGATATTAATTGTTGTGGTTTGCTGTATGGTTACACAAAGAATCAACCAATGATTCTTATCTCTTGTACATTCACAGTAATGGAAAACAAATTGAAGCTAATGATGAACTTGATGTCTTTGGATGTGACAATAAACATCCTTGCATCAATGTCCTCATGCCCATGGTAATCCCTCCACACTCACAGTGCTTAACATATTAACTGCAATTGAATCACAAATCTATCTCGCTCGTATATTAGTTTCTGTAGGACTACTTAATGAGGATTGCATTGTAATTAGAATCATAAAAAGTGCACGTTGACAATTTCATTTTCTCCCTATTTCTTGAGACACCTTACCCACCACATGTTCAATACACACCAGGTTTTCCCCATAGACATATTTTTCTATATTTCTTTTGGGTTTTCGTTTGTTGTTTGTTGAAGGTGAATAAGCGAATTGGTGAGCTGGTGTTTTGCATGTGGGATAATATACAAAAATAATGCAAGTAATTTGCATAGTGTGATGTCAATATCATTTTTTTCTTTAGCATATGCCAAGTACCTGAATGACGCGTCTCAAGTGTGTTGATGTGGATGTTGGGGAAGTCATAGTCGTCTCTCTATTTTGGGTTGATTAACATAGATTCCAAGGATTGATCCTCTACCTGAGTAAGATGTTCTCTATTATTTCTGGTTATTATCAAAGGTGAAACAATAAAATCCATTATCATCAAATATGAAAATGATAAGAAACCCCATAATACCCCAGCATCCAAGAATGAAAACGCTATATGTAATAACCCAAAATGTGACGGTAAGTAAGACAAAGAAAAAGAGAGATCGTATCGGTCTAGTTCTTCTAGATAGTTATGTTTCCTTATCTCAAAGAATATCCTAGTAGAATGTTGGTTTTCATCCAAATTGGTAAAGAAGAACAAGTATCTCTCGACCTCATCAAAATTCCATGCAATTATAAGGTCTTCAAGATACTTCATTTCAAAGTAAAGACCATATTATTTCTCCAAACTGGTGCCATGCCATGGAACCAGGAGACCGGAGATTGGGCCATTATTAACACAACACATTTGCAACAATTTAGGTCACAAAGGTGCCCAAGAGATAGGTTGTCCTGTCATTTGCATGAAGAATATCGAGATAGAACTATATCAATTTGCATATCAATTTGCAGAGCTAATACTATATCAATTTCAATTTGCAGAGCTAAAACTATATCATTTTGGAACATGCACATCACAGTCAAAGATATCACTCAGCCACAAAACCTGAAATAGTTAAGATGCCCAGTATTCACACCAGATGCATGATTGGGAAAGAACCTTCGAGGACCACGTTGAGTGCAAGTTTCTGCTGGTTAATCCTGGGTACTAGGCCTTCCTGGAGTCTGGAGAGAACAAAGAAGGACCTAATCGTGGCCATGGTATCCTCGTTGCATCCTTGCATCAAGTATAGAGTGAGGGTGCATATCAAGTCTTTTTAAAACCAAGCATGAAGAGAGAGGGACCTGTTCTCATGCCAAATAAAGATACAGACACATGGCACAATACCAAGAGATGTGCACTGCATGCACCGCAAGAAGTGTGAGAGGAAGTGAAGGAGATATACATGAACTACATTTTATAAACATGAAATGCTAGCAAACTAATGCTATAATTAGTCTCCTTTTCATTTATTTATACTATGTTATACAACCAACACCTAGAAAAACCATAGCAAAACAATGACCTTGCCTCGGGATGAGGCCAAAGAAGAGGTTGAAATTGCTCATTGGTAGAAAAAATAGCATTCATTGTCTGATTTGTTGAATAAAATAGTGGAAAATGAATCTTAGGATTAAATATTTTGAGTTCTATGTCATTTAATAAAAATGACGGCAAGCCGAATTTAAAAACGGAATGAAAGTCAGATGTATAATGCATTTTAAAGTATTATGTATTAATGATGTATAAATATAATATATGATTTACAATGTAAATAGGAATGAAAGTCGGATATAATATAATGTATTTTAAAGTATTAATATGTATCAATGATGTATAAATATAATATATAATATTTTGATTATTATTTGTTAGATATATTACAGCTTTTTAAGCCAATATATGATGATCAGAAAGTGGTTTTGATGGGAGACTAATTTTTGATAAGATATTTTTCAATACAATAATATTTTTTTATATGTCAATAAGGAGGTTTTTATCCTTATTTATATATACCAAATGAGTGCCAAATACTAATGTTAATTACTTAGTGGATCTTCTTTAATGATGTCACATTACATTTATGAATTTATATATATATAATCAAACATTATTTAATAATAACTAACATTTTCTAGACCTAATACACCTTCGATCAAATTATAAAAATAAGTATCCTACTAGTGTCTCTAATGGGCCCAGAAGCCCCTATTACATCCCTAAGGAGGATGTACACTACGAATCCATACAACATAATTACATAGTGCACATGTGATCATTTATTTCACCTCATATGGCTTATATTTACATAAAATTATTTACATTAGAGAAAAAACAATAAAGCAAGAGGGTATGTGCAATGGTATTTACATGCTCTTCCTTAAAAAGACTAAAATAGAAATAAAATACAAATGAGCAATTATATCCATTCCCTTGGCTTCTTTGACGAACAAAAAAACCTTTAGTTACTAACTAGATATATACATATTATTTCCATAATTGAAAAAATGAAGACAAAGAATTATATGTGTTCTCATAAACATATTTGCTTCGAAGTTTCCAAAGAACAAACAAGAATGAAATCCTCAAGTAGTGTCAGACACCACTGAGATGATAATATATGCAGTATCTATATTAAAATATCTCCCATCTTAAGGTGGCTTTTTGCAATTTCCAAAATACAATCCGTTGCATGTAATACGTAGATATATTGAACATCTAAACTAAGTAGCGGCTCGTACCATCACTGATGAAGTCCTTTTGGAATGCAGGCAAGGCGGAATCTTTATGATGCAAAAATTCACTCATTGGTGCTTTTGCTGGTATTAATTTTTAGCATACACCTAAAAACATTATTACTTATTACTTATTTCTTTACTGCTATTTATTTTCTCATCACATGCAATTATATTTTTCTTCTACTATTTTTTTACGCATTTGTTTGGATAGTTCCACTGCCCAATTATAACTAATTTATGGAATTGTTTGGATGATGGGAGTAATTGTAATATTATGTCTATAATTGTATTAAATAACCTTGGTCCCTAACTGAGCTTTTCTAATTTCTGGTGAAGGGGAATAAGAGAAGAAAATTTCATTCAATGAAATCTTAAAGGGTGGCTATGAGATGGAAGAAAGAAAAATATTCTATATAATCCTATATAGATGTAAAAATCCTAGAGTTGTAGATGTAGCCAAAACTTAAAAATATGCAAATGGTAAAAGGTCTAATCATAGAGATGAAGAATGCACTCTTTCAAGCTATGGTTGGAGGAATCATTAGAAAAGAGGTTTTGTCATTTGATTTTCTTTTATGTTAGCTCTAATAGAAGTTGGTATCTAGTGAAATTTCCAGTGTGAGGGTGGATCCTACACAAAAATATGCTAAAGTTGCAGTCTAATAGGAATACTACCACATGGAAGCAATATTAGAACAATATGAGCATCTCTCCAATGCATGCTTTGTCAACACAATTAGTGTCAAGTATGTTAGATTGTAGATACCTATTGTTGATTGGGCACCTAGGCTAGTTGAATGATTAATGGGTTATTTATTGAGATATATTGCAATGCAAATTCCTATTGGGGAAAGTGAGAGTTTGTCAAGAATATGATAGAGCAAGATATTGTCTTTTGAAGGTTTATTGGATTTTAAGAAAGCTAAATCAAAAGGGTGGCTATGAGATGGAAGAAAGAAAAATATTTTATATAATCCTATATATATGTAAACATCCTAGAGTTATAGATGTAGCCAAAACTTCAATATATGCAAATGGTAAAAGGTCTAATCATAGAGGTGAAGAATGCACTATTTCAAGCTATGGCTGGAGGAATCATTATAAAAGAGGTTTGGTCATTTGGTTTTCTTTTATGTTAGCTCTAATAGAAGTTGGTATCTAGTGAACTGTCCAGTGTGAGGGTGGATCCTACACAAAAATATGCTAAATTTGCAATCTAATAGGAATACTACCACATGGAATATCTATGCAAGTAGTATTAGAACAATATGAGCATCTCTCCAATGCATGCTTTGTCAACACAATTAGTGTCAAGTATGTAATATTCTAGATACCTATTGTTTATTGGGCACACAAGCTAGTTGAATGATTAATGGGTTCTTTATTGAGATGTATTGCAATGCAAATTCCTATTGGGGAAAGTGAGAGTCTGTCAAAAATGTGATAGAGCAATATATTGCTTTTGAACGTTTATTGGATTTTAAAAAAGCTAAATCAAAATAAAATAGATTTTTATTCTTGCATAACTTTTAACTCTTGGTTTTAATAACCTTTTCTTTAGAATAATTAAGGTTCTATCTATAACTGGACTGAGATGTATTGACCTAAATACTGATAGAACAAAACATTGTTATACTTTTAAGATCAATGAAATAAGTTTGAAGTGTCATCCATGTTATGTATGTGTTAGCAACATACGCTTTGGGATACCTTATAGCCTACTATGTATCTCAGGTGAGAATCAATAATTTTCTTCTCCCCAACTTTATGACCAATAACAAGTCAATGAACACATTTTAAGTATTATATCCTTGTGCATAAAGGTGAGAAGAAAAATTTTGGGTTTTTCTATGGATTGCATTGGCATCTTTAATAATGCATCATACTCACTTTTGATTGCTTGACTTGTATTGAATGGTTTTAGTATCTATATATAGTTTGTCCAGGTGTTTAAATTCCTTCAGAGTCCTTTTGGTTTCAATATATTTCATACAAATATTCAGAACTGATTCATTTTCAATACAGGAAAGCAAGACAAAGTCATCTAAACAAGGGTTCTTGTAAATTTTGATTTTAACTCTGAAATTTGGTTGTATCTGTATTATTTTATTAATATGAAATTTCAACATAGTAATAGATAGACCTATCTTTTCACAACTTAAGAATACTCATCTCCTTAATGAGACATGATGTTGGACATATCATCAAATAATTTGTCGTTCTTTTTATGAAGGTGTTGTTACTGGAGCAATAACTACTCCTCTTGATGTAATAAATACCAGATTGATGGTTCAGGTATCCATTTAATAAGTGATTTAAGCTATAGCCAATTCATAGACAAGAGGCGTTTCCTTTTGTAAACAGTAAGATAGGAGAAGCATGATGATAATGGTAATCTAACTTTCAATTTTTGCATAGGTAACATCAAATCAATACAAGGGTGTGTTTGATTGTGTTCAGAAGATCGTGCAAGAAGAAGGATCCTCTTCTTTGACAAAGTTTAGTTTTGTTCTCAATGCTGGTCCACTTCTGCTACTTAAAACCCTTTCTCCACATGCATGTATTTTGAAACCTTTTCATTTATTTTGATTTTGATGGTAACTTTATGCTTGTGGACATGTAAAGGAATCCTTGTATGTTTTTTTTACTCTATTAATTATGGGTGTATGGTTACCTTAATCTGTTGCAAGTATTTTATTTTAATACTTTATATAAACAATTTATTTTATCTATTTTCATTATCCTGTAATAATTTTTGTTGCATTACACTAACATAATATAACGAGTTTACAAATATAGTTGTGCAAAGAGATGTACATGACCAAATGTGTAATGCTCCGAACAATTAGTCAAATGCATAATTGTCTCTCATTGTCTCTGAACCTAGATGCTACCATTTGTTTTTTTTATAAATTTAAATGGGGTCGTTGGTTTTTCGACAGAGTTGAAGTGGCATTTGTCATCGGATATCCATCCAATCTGATGACTATGATACGCTATTGACGCATTAGTCGTCGGTTATTCGACTCGAAGGAATGAGGCTTCGTCATATATACGATATTTATTTGGTGAAGGAGTTCATCAGATATGCATCAAATCCGACAACTATGCTACACTACCGATGCCTTCAGTCCTCGGTGATCTGACAGGTATTAAGGAGATTCATCGAATTCCATAGTGGAGTGAGTCATCGCATATCCGACAATGATGAAGGAGAACTCGTTGATTTTTCAACTGATTGGAAATTCCATTTGACGTCGGATTTCCAACCATGGGCTATCGAAATTCCGATGAGGGCATTTCACTGTCACAATTGATGTCAAATTCCACCGATGTTTTAAAATAAATAAAATTGTTGAATTTCCAACATAAAAAATCGGACATTTATACCGTCGAAATTTGTGGTCAAATTCACTTGTTCCACTACATTTTGTCGTTGACAACGATATCCAAAAGTTCCAGATATCTGCAGAAGTCATCAAGATATTGGATCTCCTGACAACACCACACCCGCAACCCTACAACATTGTTTGGATAAGAAAAGGGCGAGGGATACACACACATTACTCAACAATTCCTCCTACCATATGGAATCAAGCCTTTCAAAGATGAGGTACTATGTGATGTGGCCCCACTTGAAATCTATGATGTTCTTTTAGGACAGTCGTATATGTGGAAGCATCATGATGTATATGAGTCACAACCTCGTAGTGTCATTGTCACTTTGGGAGGAAAACTCTATCAGATACCAGAGATAGTTGCACTTGCCATAGTCTCGTAGGGTAGCAAGATAGACTCGCACACCAGGAAATTATCCTTCTTCACAATTGCATTTGAAGGAGAACATCATGTCACAGAGATATCCACACTCTCTACATAGGGTCCCTCTGCTCAAAAAAAATATGAAGGACACAAAGTCATTGTTCCCTCACCCATTAGATTACCTCTATAGTGCAAGGCCACGCATTCAAAGTACTCATCCTGAAACAAATCATCCATACAACAACTACAGCCCTCTCGAGATGTTAAAGAAATGCAACATTGAGTCACTTCAGCAAATGTTGCACCAGGAGATCATCTCAACACACAGTTCGAGATATGATACAGGATTTGAGACAATGGAGACCATTGCTTCTTAAGGAGGATCTATCCAGATGGATGTTGGTGGCCACCCACCTATTCCATTGTCTCAAAACAATTGTCCATTGTGGAATTTTCTTAGTTAATTTTCTATGGTTTTTTGGGTCCCAAACTTTCGAGGTCGTTTTGAGGTCTTAAATGATGTTTTTTGGAAATTCGGGAGCCAAATAAGTTACAATTGGCATGGATTTATCCCCAATCAAAACCTATAAAGCTCATAAATACCTTTTCACCATGATATCAAGTGCCCAAATCAAATATTATATGCAAAAGTTATGACCCCAGGAAGTTGACTGCTCAACTAACCACCTCGGGGCCGCAAACTTTATGACGACTCATCTTATAAGGTTATGTTTTGGACCTTTAGGGTTATCACCCTCACTCTTATTATAAATAGGACACTTGGTCTCATTTTTTATTTAGCTTTGCATAGATGATCATAGCAGCCACACCTCTTCTCAGAGATAGCTACCACTATTCTGGTTGTTGTATTACAGTCTGTTTTTCTCCTCCATTTAATGGAATATGTGTTTACTATATATATGTTATCTTTGCAATATGGTTTTGTTTATTATTATCTGGTTTTTCTTTCATTTTGTTCACATATAAATCTGGATCAGTGGTATCAGAGCAATATGCTCTTTGATTGTTTATCGACGCATGTCCTTGACGAGGTCAGGGTATAGACATTTTGGTCTTGAACTAGTTTCACTTGGGGAAGATCACTCTCGCTGCCCCAAATTTCATCCCAAAGTAGAAGAAAAGAGCGACGACAGAGCAGGAGATCCTATAAAGTTACTTCTCGAGGAAACCCTTAAGTGACAGAGGAACGAGATGATGGATAGTTTCACTTAGATCCTTATACAAATGTCGACAATGGAAAATGCACCTTCAACGAGCAATATTTTTGGAGATGAAACCCAACTCAAGGTACAAGATAAATTTGATATTCCTTTATTTGAAGGCTAGATCGATGCAGATTCCCTAGATAATTAGTTGAATGTTATAGAAGGGTATTTCTCTATCCACAATTTCTTCGATAGGGAAAAGATCACCTTTGCACTCCTTAAGGAAGCTCCCCATGTCCAAAATTGGTGGGGTACTTATTGGGAGAAAAAATCATCAAACTATTCTGGAATGTTTGAGACAAATCCCACTTGGGACTCTTTCATAGATTTCATCAAGGAACAATATTACCATGTGGGAAACTATGATGACTAGTACACAAAATGGACCATTCTGCATCAAGAGAGGGACCAGAAAGTGTCGGATTCCACCAAAAACTTTCATACCTTGCACACAACTATGGGTATCTAGGACTTGAAGAGGCACCTCATCCTACAATATCATAGTGGCCTACATCCATACATCTGAACGGAGATGGACTTCTTCAACATCTCTCCAGTTGGATCTGCCTATCGGTAAGCTATCAAAATCGAGGATAAATTTCAACAGAAGAACAAACAAAAATTTGTACCTGCGAACCCACCGCAGAAGCAAGGCAAGGGGAACCTTGGTCCATAGAACACAGGATAAGGAAAGGATAACTAGTCCCTGCCACAAGCAAAGAAGGGGAATGGAAAGACAAATAAGGACACTGGGAAGTGGTGCAAGTTCCACAAAATCCCCGAGCATAACAATGATGAATGCAGCTCAAAGCAATCATTAGTAGTCGAGATCAAATATTTAGAATCAACTCTTGATTCTGATTCAGAACCCAATGCCACACATGCATACCATGGGAAGCAGATCATTGATGTAGACCCCACTGTCACTATTCAACCAGAGGATCCTGAAGAGTTAGAGGCAAAGGAGCGCCTCTTCCACTCTCAGATGTGTGTGAAGGGAATCCCACTACATTTTTTTCTTGACAATAGAAACCAAAAGAACCCGGTCTCTGCAAAATTCATCAAGAGATTGGAGCTTTCAACAACACCACACCTGCAACCCTACAACATCAGTTGGCTAATCTAAGGATGAGGGATCCACATTACTCAACAATGCCTCCTACCATATGGCATCAATCCTTTCAAAGATGAGGTACTGTGTGATGTGGCCCCACTTAAAGTCAATGATGTTCTTTTCGAACAACCATATATGTGGAAGCATCATGATGTATATGAGTCACGACCTCGCAGTGTCCTTTTCACTTTGGGAGGACAAGTCTATTGGATACCATATACAGTAGCACCTTCCACAGTGTCATAGGGTAGGAAGATAAGCTCCCACACCAGGAAATTATCCCTCTTCACAATTGCATCTGAAGGAGAACATTATTTCACAGATATATCGAAACCCTCTGCACAAGGTCCCTCTACTCAATAGAAACAAGGACACAAAGTCAGTGTTCCCTAACCCATTCGATCACCTCTATAGTGTAAGGACATGCATTTAAAGTACTATTCCAGAAACAAATCATCCATACAACAATTACAGCCCTCTTGGGATGTTAAAGAAATGCAACCTCTTCACTTCAACAAATGCCGCACCAGGAGATCATCTCAACACACAGTTCGAGATATGATACGAGATTTGTTGCAATGGAGAGAATTTATTCCTAAGGAGGGAGAATTGATCCAGATGGAGATTGGTGGCCACCCACCTATTCCACTAGATCAAAAAAGTTGTCCATTGTGGAAGTTTCCTAGTTATTTTTCTATGGTTTATCGGGTCCTAAACATTCGGGGTCGTTTTGAGGTCCTAAACGATGTTTTTTGGTGATTCGGGGGATCAAATGGTTGTCGTCGACATGCATTTGGCCCCAGATGAAAGATGTAAATCTAGGATAGACCACTTTAATGGGATATCGAGCTCCCAAATCGGAGATCGTATGGAAAAGTTATGACCATGGAGAGTTAACTGTTCAACTAACTGCCTTAGGGCCGTAAACTTTATGACGGTTCATCTTCTAGGGTTATGTTTTGGACATTTAGGGTTCTCTCCCTCATTCTTATTATAAATAGGCCCCTTTGGCCTCATTTTGTATTCAAATTTTCACGGATGAGTCTAGCATCCACATCTCTTCTCAAAGATAGCTGCCACCATCCTAGTTGTTGAATTGCAGTCTATTCTATTTCCTCCATTTAATAGAATATGTGTTTATTATATCTCTGTTATATTTGCAATATGGTTTTGTTATGATTATCTATTTTTTCTTTCATTTCGTTCACACATCAATCCGGATCATAAATAATCACTTTAAATTGTTGAAAGAAAAGTTACGATTGCCACATACTTAAGGGGTTAATACCTTCCATGGTTCAACTAAATTAAACCTCTTGAAAATACAACAATAGATCAACCTGCAACTTTTCAAAACAATAATAAACATAAAAATGTGTTGTGTAGAAAAAGGAAAGATCATCACCTCTTGTTCTATTGATGGCGCGAAAGGAAGGAATGTAGGAGAACATCACAATATTAGTCTGGTTGTGATGACTCTACAAAATTTCTTCATAAGGATAACCAGGGTTTTAGAAAATCCTCATCCTACTCAAGAGTGCCTATAATAACCCATATAGGTGACCCATATTGGATAGAATATCAACCTTTAATATGATCGACACAAATGACAACCCGAAAACACACAAACCTTGCTATCTAATTCCATGTGATCCTATGATCAAATGCAAACATTAAGAAGAGACCACATTATTGTCACATTGTATAACTTACTTGGGCACTCACTAGTTTGTTGTCCCAGCTTAAAAACCATAGTCATGCCCACTATAGAATGCACCATCCCACTTGGCGTTTCCCTTGGTAGTGACTAGCTGAATATAAGAGTTATTCATTGTGGTATAATACATCCATGCACCTCCCCACACATACTCATCATATTAGCTAGTGGAATTGTCGAACTTGGAAGCATCTCTTAACCATCACTATATTGACCTCTTCAGTCCCTCTAGAACTTGAATAATGTTGTAGCACCCTTGACAAGGTTTTGTGAGTAAATCTTGTTATCCTTGAAGATAATAGAAGTTGAAACTAAGGAAAAATCCATCTCTACACCAAAGTTTGAACAAGAATGGAAATCATATACAGGGTGTGGGTAGTCGATATCTTCAGGCCTCATCCAACAATAATGATCATTGGGATTGGAAGGCCCAGTTGATATATCTATTTTCCAAACTAGCAAATTAATGAACAAGAATTGGATGTAATCTATAATCTAATTGTGAAAACAAACTCATATTTTACAAGATCACAAAAATTATCAAAGACTCGTATTCAAGACAAACATAAGTGTTAAATCAAGGAAATACTGCCACAACTTGAAATAAAAATAGTAGTTGTTATAGATACACAACTAGAAGACCTTGTCACTGATTTTTGAAGGTTATGTATTGGTGTTTAAAGATCAAAATCACTTGTAACTTTTCTTATACATCTCACTTTCAAAACCATTTTATAATCTAAGGAAATCGCTTATTCTAAACTGAAGTAGTTATATTGTAAAACTTGATCAATTCTAATCCATAAGGCCACGATTCAAAGGGTAAAAGATTTGTTACCTCAGAAAAACAAATAAAGAATACAATTTAGACCTAGATAGTACTTGCACGTTGTTTTCTTTCTTTTTAACATCCGTTTACAACAAAATGAGAATAATGTTTTACTACCAGACAATAAGAATTGTGTCTAACACAATTACCGCATAATAAATTTTTAGTTTCTACTATTTTTCCTAAAGTGCACAAGGTATAAACTACATGACTTTGAAATCTTAACGAAAAATTCTAATGGAAAAGGATAGAAATAACTGACATGAAAGGTTAAAAGTTGGTCATAGATGACACAAAGGAGTTGGTTCAAGTCCAATACCAAGGCACTTATAAGCTGAAACATCATGCAAATTCTAGAGGAATTCCAAGATGAAACATAGTGCAAATTCTAAATAACGGAGAACTGTCTGCAATCTATGTTGAAAGAGCACTTGGAAAAAAGCAACAAACCCTCATGCCCTGAACACATGTAAGAGATATTTAGTTTTGTGGGGTACCTGAGCATGTATCAAACTTATAGTATCATATGAAGAATTAAATGTCTTCAGAAAGTAATCTACTCCCCATTTGATAATTTCTTTAGCATGGTTGAGCTCTCTTGTAGATTCATACTTGACACTATACTCAATAACACTCCAACTAAGATTAGTCATAACAAATTCAACAGGGAAATTGAACTTGATAGCATCCCATGCATCATAAAACCCATCGACCAAATTGTCATGGATTTCTCCAATATCAGATAGTCCATCACACATCCCAAAGTTTCTTTGGTAGGATGCATTGTTGTGCCTCAGAAGAGGCTCAGTTTTAAGACAAAAAAACTAATCAATAAATGGATTATACTAAAAGAATCACCATTTTGAGCTCAAAATGAACAATAAAAAATCACTACACCTTCAATACAGAAACCCATTTGAATCCAACACATATTGAAACCCATTTGACTCCAACACATATTCCCTATATTACTATAGGAAAAATCCCAATTATAAGAGAGACAAATAGGTAATCAATGCGTTTTCTTCCTTTTGAGACCAATGTGAAATACCCATTTATAAGGAAACTTCTAACAGTGCCTTGTAAGATCTAAAAATAAATAGGGAATAGGAAATGCAAGGTGAACGCATTGTATAGTAGGCTTCCTTTACTGGAAAATGTTGAGATAAAGTGTATTTTGGTTATTAATTAAACAGATCGACAATATGATTTGATATTGTAGAGATCTAAGTTTATGATAATCTCTGGTGAATGGAACTTGGACTCCAAAAACCATTTCTAAGATACCCAATAATTCAAGTCGACGGGGTAAAATTTAACAGATCAGTAATATGTTTAATATCGTAAAGATCTGTTTTTTATGATAATTAGTGGTGTATGGCACTTGGACTTGAGATATCATTTCTGAGATGCCCAATAATTCAAATAGGCAGGCTTTAATGGATCTAGATCTCAAATTGAATTAAACTGTAAGCCAATTTTGAAAATATAGGCAATATTTTTTGGAACAAGCTTCTATTTCTCATGATTGAGGTTAAGGAACCTAGATTTATCGTTACAAGGATCCGTTAACAAAATTCCATAAATTTGTTATCTAGTTCCTTCAACCTAGGCTAAAGCATCCATCAAATGAGGTATTTAGTCAACCAAATCACCCAATCGCCCATATTTGGGCGACTGCCCCTAAAATCCTCAATGGGTATGCATAGGTGAGCAACATCCATAAGCACTAGAATGTCTTACAAGCATCTGCAAGCATTAGCATGCCATTTTTCAGGCCTGAACCCTGACAAGACTAAGACTATATTAGCTACAACTTTCACTAACCAGACAAAACACAAGATATTAGTGCTTTATTATAGCCACTTCAAGAGAAGTCGAGATAAATATGGAAAGACATAACCAAATTACTTTCTCAGGAAAACACTGCAAATTTTAGACTTTCAGGACCATTTGTGAGACAGCGACTCACTCGCATCGTAAAAAAATAAAATTTGGACTTTCAAAACCATTTGTAACCCAACAACTCACTTAAATTGGAAACAAAATAAAATTTAAAGCTAGATGTAAAAATTAGGTATCTAAACTTACATCTAAGGGCATTGAAGAACAAGAGATCCTTGCGAAGTTCCTTGGTATAATCATCAAGAGGAGGAGCAGAATGGAAATTTCTAGGAACCAATTTGATAATGAGCGTCACCAGCCTTGATATTAAGCCTAAAAACAAAGGAAATATAACAATCCAATTGAACAAAATCATGCTGCCGACAATGCATCCTAGATACACATACTTCTTTTTCTTCTTCTTCTACTCCCCAGGCCCCAAAAGCCAATTCTATTAGGTCTTGTCTAGCTGCTTGGAAAGAGTAGATTTGCCGAAGTCTTGCAGATACATTTTCGTATAATGGTCCAACTCACTTTGAAATTAGCACGGAAGACTCTCTGCTAAAAAAAACAAAAACTATTTTTCAATAAATGCATGTACCACTACTTACACCAGCTCCTCGCAAATTCTTAAAAAACAAAATCCCAAATTGTAATCACTTACACACAACCAATAAAAAACTAATTAAATGAAGATTTAAATAATTCCAAAAGTAAAAATTAATTCAAACTCTAACAAAAACATTTTGAAAAATGAAAAATTTGAACCTACCTCCTGAATTAATCCACCTATTTTACAAACTACTTCTACCATTGACCGCTCCAAACATTTATTCGGATTACGGTTTGTACATGTTGTTTAAAGGTTTTAGGTATAACCTGTATTACGTCGATAGACATTATCGACGTTTTTCTATGAGGTCCATTTTGAAAAACTTTGTACAAATTCTGTCATCCCTCGAACCAGTCCATACCTGCCACGCGTTTATATGTTTACTTTTTATTTGACCAATAAAGTTATGTCGATGGAGAAGGCCTGAAAGGGAAAGTGTGGGTTAAATGAGACAACAGAGTTCATTAATATCCTGCTGACAACAGCGACTGTATGAATTCCTAGACACAAAAGTTTTTGTAATACAACAACTACTTGAATTCCAGAACACTCGACTTCCTAGCTCCATAACCTCCGTTTCTTTGGAATTTATTTATTCGCTTATTGTTCCAATAAAAAAAAATTAAAAAACAACCTCAGGTTGCAACGATATTTATAGTTAGATTGTGGAGATGAAGATAAAGGATTGAGAAGCGATGTGAGTGGTTCTCCTTGAGATGAAGGAAGGAATCGACAATGGCTTGGTTACTGTGAAAATTTTGGCATATACTAAAAAAATCTACTTGTATAAAACTAATTTCCATGCATTTTCAAGCAGCTTGTGTGATCATTCTTGGGTTTTTTGTAGCCATTGGCATTGGAGTTTAAAGAACCTGTCAAAATCTTCTCTTCTGGAACTGAAATTTGAGAAAATGTAAATAAACATTGCATATTTAGTCTGTTAGGGGCAAATTTGGGAAATCTCTGAATATACTCATTTTTAATAATCATTTGGGAAAATGAGCTATTTTTAGACTTTTTAGATGATGGAATCACATTCCTAAGAAGTTACTAAGAAATGTGTCCTTCAAAAATATTTCATTGCCAAAATCGCCAGGGGAGGATATAGTCTGTATATGAAAATTTTGTAATTTTCTCTAATTGTTGAGTCATCTAGGGAATAAATGTCCCAAAAAAATAATGTTCCAATTCTTTCAAATTTTGAATACAATGCATTCTTTTAAAGTGTGAAGCTGAAATTGTTGACACAAATACTGTATTGAAATATTTTTTTAGTATATATCTATTGAAGAAACCTCCAGTTTTGCAGTCGTAGCCTTTGCAAGTGTGGAGTGTGTTTTCACATTTTTTTTGCTTTCTCAACTTCGCTTTAAATTCTTTGATTTTAAAAGTCAAAAAGAAAATTCAATATGGAATCTCCTCACTTTGAATCCAATGCTTAAAGCTCAAGAAGAAAATCCGGAATTTAATCCATTGAAATACTTAAAAGCTTTGCATGAAATCTAGTTTTGAGGCGTTTGATGGGTTTTAGGCTTTTTTTTCTGTTTGAGGGATAAGAAACAACACCAAAATTCAGTCATCGACTTAAGAAAAACTTGTACATTGAGTAACATAATTCCATTTCTTATGAAAAATAATTTGTTGAACACCAAAGCTTCAACCAGGATGAATGATGCATCAAATATCTTTTGGTTATCAATGGAAAAACTACAAGGGTTGAACTTCTGCGGGTCAAGAAAAAACTCTATACTGTGATGATGGTTTCTAAACAATGGAATGACCTAGGATCCTTTTGGGATGAGGTAACCTGTACAAAAAATACAATATGGTGAATCAGTTCTCTGTAGTCAATTGAACTTAACCCAATTCATTGTCTCAGTTATAACCAAACCTGTAAGCTTGTAGATTTAATACTATGAGGAGACTTGCTCACCTTTGTATGTGTGCAATATAATATTGATTCCACTCTTACTGTCTCCCGAATAACCTGATGATTAATAATTGTTCAATACACTGCCATTGCAGCCAATAATTGCTTGATTGCAGAGGTTGGGTTTTGTTAGTGGTGTGTTAGTGTGGTCAATCCAAATTCATCAGCAGGTCGTTCATCACTTATTAAGCTACACATGGAGACATTGAGTGCATAAATCCTCATTGACTATATTTAATAGTCATGAGTTATCAAGTCAATTTTTGTTCATTTTTCCAAATATCTTAAAACATAGCTTCATATGCCAAACTCCATACATGCTGCATTGCTGCATCGGGAATTCTTTTATTTCTCAACGCGGCATGAGAACATGCCATTGGGATTTTATGAATGAATATATAGCATATAACGTATATGCTAAACTCCATACATGTTGCATTCAAAATTCTTTTATTTCTCAACCCAACATGAGAACATGCCATTGGCATTTGATAGATAAATATAATATACAAAGTTCTTTGGAAAAAAAAATTACTTCTATTCATTTCAGTAAGGCATGACATTGTTTCTATTATGCTTCACAATAACTGGCCCAATACAGAGCTTCACAAAATATTTGCATTGTAGTTTTACAATTTTGTATAACAGTGGAATTTTTGCATTGGTGGAATCACTCACGTCTATCTTGGCCAATGACTCATTGACATTGTAAGGTATTTTTTTAAGAAAGTTGAAGAACTCACTTCTATGTTGGCCCATAACTTGTTGACATTTTAAGGTATTTTTTTAAGAAAATTGAAGGGTAATGGTCAAATACTTTCCATTAATGAAGTATGCATTTTTTTTTTGTAAATTAAAGGACTATTCTATTGAAATAAGGAGATAGAGTTACAAAAAATATTACATATCATGGAAACATACCTGCCCAACATAACTAGCAGGCAGAACCAATCAAGATTGCAACCACAGACCCTCCCTCCAAGAGGGAAAATAGGTCCAAAAATATGGAATTGAACCATCCCTGTTAAAGGGAAAACAGGTCTCAAAAAGATTAACACTAAATTGAGAACCATAGTAAACTGAAAAAATAGACAGATCAAGTTCGGGCTTGGTACACTCGTATTGTTCTGAGATTTACTATAAATAAAAACAAAAGCAAAGAACCTGACTAAGGTTTGTTGTATGGTTCCTCATCAATGGGGCATCTGAAGCCTAAGAGTGGTGGAACAAAGCCGCCGTCTCCAACATCCAATGTGTCCTCACTTGGCGAGCTGGAGCCTTCATTATTGTCAGAGACATCTCTGTCCTCGTTTTATTCACCTACAAAAGGTTTCTTTATGGCAAGGGGGCAGTCTTTTTTTCAGTGTCAAGCGTGGGGGCACTTTTCCCCGCTGACAGGGATTTTATACAGCCCAAAGTTGGGGGGGGGGAGGGGTTCACAGTCCATGGGAATGGCAGGGGATGGGGGGGAGGAATTCGGGGTGGAGGTTGAAGCAAAGGTGGCAAAGGAGTCAGGAAAAGCAGGCTGAGGGGGTGGAGNAGGCTGAGGGGGTGGAGGGGGAGGAGGAGGGACATTGGGCACCAGAGGAGCGATGGGAGCTAGAGGAGCAAGTACAACTGGTGGAACCAGAACCAGGGGTTGAGAATTAAAACGAAGGACGAGCCTAATAAGCATATTTTTTATTACCCAATGATGCTGGCACTGGTTCACTGAGCGCCCCACAACATTTACGTCCCTTTTAAGTTCATCCTCCTAATCATTCACATTTTGGTGAACGTGATCAGGAATTTCATCGTCGTAACCTTCTCCACTCGTGATAGTAGTGAGAAGAACAGGGCACTCATTCGTTGCTCCTCTCCCAGCATAGCCTCGGGGCGGAATACCTCTCTGCCTTCATGACATGTTTGGGACACAAAGAATAGAGTGCAGAAGACCCAAGATGAAGAGCGGCTGAGCAGAGAGCCAGGATTCAATGCAAAGGATTGGAGAGTTGGGAATGCGAGGTGCAGAGCTAGGAGCCGAATGTACAGGAATGTGCAGAGTGTGGAGCATAAGGTGAACCCATAGAAAATGAGTTGAATAACAACCCCGCTGAAGCTTAAACATGTTGGTGCATCCTTCCATGATCCAGGGTGGAAAAATTACTTAAAACCAGTCGCAGGATTATGGCATTATCTAGTCTATAGTCCTTGAGACAGCCATGTACCATCTTGAATTTAATGGCTACAGGAATTAGGGAGTGTGGGGGTGTGGCATCTTGCTGACGCTATGTCCATCCCACTGGTGCTTGCCAAATGGGTTCCCAGGTCACCCAAGAGGCCCATCTCATTGGTGCTTCCCACGTGCAATTCCATGTCACCCGCATCTAGGTTATGAAGTATGCATTTGTACATGCTATTGTTTTAAGGTATTTTTTATGAAAATTGAAGAGTAATGGTCAAATACTTTCCATTAACGAAGTATGCATTTTTACATGCTATTGATGTGACTTGATTCTACTTTGCAATTTTGCAATGGAAACTCATATTTTGGTTTTATTCTATTTATAGATTTTTGAGAAAAATTCGTCTCGCTAGAAATTCCCTTTTTCTTTTGGTGATTAGTTGTTACAAGCTAAAATAGAGCATCATTGTTGGATGAGGGGGAAGATCTAATCAATGGTTTGGAAATTTCAAGATATTTTCACTAAACTCTCTTTTCAGATTTTTTTAAAATATGTTTTTTTTTTTTTTTTTTGTAAATAAAAGATGTATTACTACTTAAAATTGGTTACAGTGGAGCCACAAAACTGCAGGCTCTGGACAACCCACTCAGGATTCTTCCCTTCCCATTTACATTCAGACTACTAAACATTCCCTAACCCAAAAAATTGGGAGAGTTCCCACTGTGGAGATCTCAATCCCTGAAATACATACAAAGCTACCGTTGTAAGTGCTAAAAGCATAAAGATAACAAGACTAAATAGACCTACAAGCTGAATACATAGCCACATAGACACAGACAGAAAAACACAAGAGATAACATCGTGGACTCAAGGAAGCGCCGGGGACCCTAGGCTTGGGCCTTCAAATTGGCTTCGTCCTCCCAGACACAGAACCGCTTCTACCCTGCGCACCGCTGGAGTAGTGCAGATGTTCCTCCCACTAGCGTGTCGACCATACCCCCCCACCGCATGCTGCTCCATCCCCATATGATACAATGCAATACCCAAGCAAGACACAATCTGGTCCACCTTATGATACATAAGTTGGCAATCCGACCTAAGAGCTTCAACCTTATTGCGAATATCCTGACATTCTTCATTGTGTTCCTTTCAATCCTTGATAGGCTCTTCATCTCCCTCCTTCTTTACCATTATCTCTACAAGCTTCTCCTCCACTTTTGCTGTTGCACTGAGGTTCAACTGGGTAACCAAATTCATGAAAACCTAGTATATCATCACCATCCTGTCATGGGATTAGACTCTCCCTGTAGTGGATCCTGTGTCGGAGATCCAGCCATCCACCTCCTCGCGGACCTCCTCAATCGGCATAGACTTCACCTGGTCCCAGAGCGCTTTTTCCACGTTCTCCATTGCAATCCTGGAAATGAGTAGGATTCGGTCTTTAGAAGCCTCCATAGCTGCTTGAGCCTACAATTGGGCCCTAGTCACCACTCTCTTCCTCTCCTGAATAATATCTTTACCTTTACCTCGGATGACAGCCAGTCCCACACTGCCCCCTGGTTTCCCCAAACCACCTCGAGGCGGGGCCATCTTATGCTTCATAGACTTACTCCTAACTGAAACACTCAGTTCTCCTTCTACCCACAGCTCACACTCTAAACTTAGCAGTTAGTCTCTAATTCTCCTTTGAGCATAGGTAGTTGCTTCTGCAACCTTCTTTGGATAAATAGCCAAAATTCTTATGAATGCATTAACAGTTCTGTCCTAAGAAATGATGGCCCATATCCAGCCACCTTTCATCCCTGTACCTCACACGAGATACATTTTTAATGCATTCATCATACCTAGTTCAACAATCCATGTGGAGTCTGAATGACCTTTCATCTCATGACCTCCTTCGTACCCTATCTTAATGATTTGATGATAATCCCGAATTACCATGATCTGAGGCCACATGTGAAACATGCGTTAAAGGAGTCGACGCGTGGGAGGACCTTGCTGCCTCCTTTCCCTGCCACGTTCCTCTCTTGCACTTCCCATCATCTGCCCCCTGTCACCCACATCATTAG
The DNA here is from genome assembly GCA_001517045.1 of Pseudotsuga menziesii. Taxonomy (NCBI): domain Eukaryota; kingdom Viridiplantae; phylum Streptophyta; class Pinopsida; order Pinales; family Pinaceae; genus Pseudotsuga; species Pseudotsuga menziesii. The sequence goes on from LPNX011007629.1 coordinate 56,413, forward strand.
TGGCTAGTTGACAGCATTTAGGAATCCACTGATCTCCCTTGAATTCTTCTAGTCGTCCCATCCGACTGGCCCTGACGTCATTAACACTGAAGTTAGCCATTAAATCCGCCACATGTTTTGCTTCTCACTTGACATGGTGAAAGGATAGCGCCAGATACGTCACTACCATGGATCGAAGCTCATCCATCCTACCAGCAAGGCACCAGCTAGATGCAACCTTCTTCTCTGATTTGTCATTAGCCATCTATTGTGCCATGTGGATGAGGATCCTAGAATCTCCTTCTACTATCACTGACAACCACCCATTCCCAATAATAATTTGAATTCCATGGATCATCCTTTCCAACTTTGCTGATTTATTGGTGTTTGTTCCTAACGAACCATAAAAGGCCTGAATAATTTCTCCATTACAATTCCTACAAACCCCTCCATATCCTGCATCCCTGGGATTGCCTCTGGCCACTCCATCAAAATTTACCTTAACGACCAAACTCTGTGGTGAATACCACGATATCGGGCTCTCCACTCTACAAGATTTGGGTTTTTGGAGTATCTCATTGATGACTCCCCTATCTAGACCCCATGCCTCCACTATTCTCTTTTTCGGCCCTACGAATTCCTTATCCTCATTACTCCATTGCATACTATGCACTATCTCCATCAAGTTGGTTGTTATGGTTTTCCAGGATTCCCAATGAGAGTGTTGTTTTCCCCTAAAAATTTCGATGTTCCGTTCCTTCCAGATTACCCATATCACTGTTCCTAGAAAGGCTTGCCATAGAAAACGTAAGATATTGTTTTTGAAAGCCTTGGGGTTCTAGTCTCTTAAGGTTTCATCTGGGTTCCCTCTACTTCGATTACTTTTCCTGAAGATTTGTGCTCCTTTGTCCCAAAGGTCAGAGGCGAAAGGACATCCATCAAGAAGATGGCCCATGCTCTCCTCCTGGTTAGCACACAACACACACTGAGATGGCCCCTGAATCCCTCTGTGCCTCAGGTTTTCCCATGTTAGTATTCTGCATCTAACCACAAGCCAATAGAAGGTGGCCACCTTTGGCTAGGGATTGGAGGCCCATACTTTCCCCCAAATCTCATCTTCCTATGCCTACCCCCTTATTTTAATGTGATATGCCTCTTTAATGCTAAACATCCCCTTTTGAGAATATCCCCATCTGAGTATGTCATCCCCGTTCTTGATCCACACACATCGTTCTTGTAATTCCTCCCTAAAGGCTCTAATGTCTTCTACCGAAATTTAATCATCCTGGTCTATCGACATCATCCACTTTCACCTACCGTCCTGAGGATTTCCTTCCCAGTACTGATGAACCTTTTCTTTGCCTTCTTCCAAACATCTGATCCTAATATGCTGCCATTTTGGGTCAGCCCCTAGCTTTGGGAGTTGATTCTAGGAATCATCCCAAAAGTTGGAAAGGTTTCCAAATTGAATTTCCCAAAAATTGTGCTACTGGATCAATCGTCATCCTTCCCTCATCTTCTTCCATATGTGGGATCCCTGGGGGTCCCCATTGAATCGCACCAGCTGAGAGATTTGCCATCCCTTTGCATGTTTAATATGACATATCTTGGCCCAAGGCTCCTGCTTATAATTGCACCACCACCACCATATCTTGGCTCCCTACACCTCCCCCACCACTTTAGGGTCTTTGAGGCCAAGGACCCCTTTCTCCTTAGGCATGCTTACCTTCTCCCAGCTAACTAGGGAAAATTTTTCTTTACTCTCTCTCCCAGCCCATAGGAAATTTTATTGGATGCTTATGATTTCCTTTAAAACTGACTTTGGAGAAGATAGGACTGAGAATAGATACATCGGCATGGCTTGGATGACTGACTTGACCATCACTAACCTCCTAGGAAGGTTTAGTGGCTTGAGAACCCAACTCACCAATCTAGCCTTTACCTTGTCCAGCAGATCCTACCAGGAAGCCTGCCTAATGATTCCTTGTCCCAATGGGACGCCTAGATATTTAGTTGGAAACATCCCTTTCTGAAATCCCAAAATTCTCCCAATGTTTTTCTGGGTTATGAGAGGAGTGTTGAAGAAAAATATCTGGGACTTCTCTGGGTTAACTTCAAGTCCTGACGCCTTGGAAAAGGTCACTATACTAGTTTTGTAGGCTCTCACCTCTTGGACTGAAGGGTGCCCCATCAACATCGTTTCATCCACAAACTGTTCGTGAGTTTGCTTATCCATATCCTCATAAAATGATAGACCTTTGATCCTCCCCTGTCCTTCCTGAGCTTTGATGAGTTTGCTTAACCCTTCTGTAGCTAGAATTAAGAGAAATGGGGATAGGGGGTCTCCTTATCTGATCCCCCTGGAAGGTGAGAAAATCCTTGTCAGGGAGCCGTTCAGGAGGATTGAGAAGAAAGGAGAGGATACCAAACCCATGACCCACTCCACCCATTCCTGAGAGAATCCAAAAGCTTACCCTCTCTAGATACTTCCAACTGAGCTTGTCATAAGCTTTGGCTATATCTAGTTTGATAAGCATGCTTGGGCTTCTAGTGCATTTTAGCGAGTGAATAACTTCCAGTACCATGATAATACCATCCAGGATTTGTCATCCCTCAATGAATCCTGATTGCTCTGGGCTAATGAGCCCCAGAAGTATGGGTTTAAGTCTGTTTGCTATGACCTTATCAATTATCTTATAAATAACATTACAAAGAAATATGGGTCTAAACTTACCTGGAACGTCCGCACCCTCACTCTTTGGAATTAGAGATAGAAAAGTTGCATTGAAAGATTTGAGTGCTCCTCTACTTTTCTATGATTCCTCAACTATGGCCCAGACCTCCTCTTTGATCATGTCCCATAAGAGATGAAAGAAGTTGGATGTCAACCCATCAGGGCTTGGAGCTTTCCCTTGAGCCATCTACTGCATTACCTCCTTGACCTCCTACATGGAGATAGGTTTGGTGAGGCTCTCATTGTCCTCCCTCGATAATGATCTAGGAATCAAAGATGTGATCCTGTCAATATCTTGTTCCCTCTCAATATTGTCTTCTGTTATGATTTCCTTGAAACGGTTGACTAGCTCCTCCTCAACTTCTTCCATGGTTCCCACTTGTTTCCCATTGGTATTTTTAAGATTGTAGATCTTTAACCCCAGCCTATTCCTAACCATAGAGATGTGGAAGAATTTGGTATTTTTGTCTCCCTCCCTCAACCATTTGACACATGACTTCTGTTTCCAAAATATTTCCTCATGTCTCTCTCTGGCTTCCAGCTAGGCACAAAGGTCTTTCTACTTTTCTTTCAACTCCAGGTCCCAGCCAGATTCCATCCCTTTTTGCTGGGTGAGATTAATTTCTTGAACAATCCTTTTTTTGTCCTCAAATATGTTGCCAAATTTTTCCTTGTTCCATGTACGGATCTTGGCCTTTAGTGCCTTGAGCTTCTATTGGAAGCTGTACATCCTTGTCCCCCCTAGGTCATCCATATCCTACCACCACTTCTCTACTAGACCCTTGAAGTCCTTGTGTTCTAGCCAGAACTATTTAAAGCGAAAAGGTTTAGGCAACCGAGCTGCTACCCCATCCCATCTTAGGCATAGGGGCTAGTGGTCAAAGCCCACTGCTGGTATCACATTCGCCCTAATCTCCCCTGCACCCCTAACCATATTCTCTATTACCAGGAATCGATCTAACATCGAGGCAACCAAGTGGTCTCCTCTTCTCCTATTCTTCCAAGTAAACCACCCATCCCTGGTTTCTAAGTCCACTAGGGCGCTTTGGGCGAGGGCTTCCCAAAATTCCTCCTGATATTTTTCCAGCCTCCTTCTTCCCCCCTTTTTTTCCCAGAGAGATGATATCAGATTAAAATCCCCACCTATAATCCATTTTCCTTCCTTGGCCATTGCACAAAGCCAGCGTAGGTGATGAACAAATGCCTGCTTTTGTGGGAAGGCACTCGGCTCGTATATATTCACAATCATCCCTATGATTTATGTACCTAATATTTGGAACTTTGCTAATAGGGAGAAATGAACAGCTCTCCACTCCACTGATCCAACTCTCTAGGTTTCCATAAAATGGCCATCCCCCTTTTCAAGCCATCTGCGTCCAATGCCATGACCTTGCTACCTTTCCATATATTTTTCCCTATCTTCTGCATTATCTTAAAAAGAGAAGGTCTAGTTTTTCCTGCTTTATCTTCCTAGCTAGGGTTCTAATCTTCCTTGGGTGATTACACCCCCTGATATTCCAGGTAACTATCTTCATAGGGTAACTTTACTTACTTCAGAGAAGGCCTCCTTAATCATGGGATACTGGCCTGATTCGATTAGCTTGAATCCAATTTCTGCTATCCTCTACTTGTTCATTTTTTGACCTCTCTTCTAGTCCTCTTCTGACGTTTTCCTTTTGCTGCCCTTCTGCCCCTCCACACTTATCCCCAGATCCTTGTGAGCTTTAGATCAAATAATTTCCTGTTGTAAAAGTTTGATTTGATCTTAGGATACATAGCTCGAGCCTGCTTTCCTACATTCTTCTTCCAGGGTGTCCAGATCCAGATCACCGAGATCCATGTCCTCAGCTTCGTCTTCTTCCATGATGACTGGCATGTTGCCACTATTGCTCTGATCAGTTGCCTCCTTCATCTTGGTCTCCTGGGATTTGGTTGAATCTCCTTCTTCTTTCGCTTTCTCCTCTTCCACTTCCTCCAAGACCTGGAAAGGGTTTGAAGAGCTCGCAGGCTTTCCAGATCCTTCCTTACATGCTCTTTGCCATCCATTACTCTGACCCCTCCTCCTATTTTTGACCTGAGTGAATCCGTCGTTTGTTGGTGTCTCCTCCTGATCCTATGCTTTCTTCTCCTGACTCCCTCTTGGGCAGTTCCTCCCAAAATGGACATACTCATGGTAGATCCTGCACCAGAAGGGCAACTGCTCATAGTTGATTTGTTGGATCCATTCCTCATCATCCCAATTCAGGATGATTGCTTTAGGGAGGTCCTTCAAGAGATCCATATACACACATATTCGAGAAAATGTGGTATACCTCTGGAGCCTGGTTTGCTCAACGACTTTCACAAATTCCCTAATTGAATTCCCAATATCACGTAGGACTTCCATATCCCAGTATTCCCTGGGAAGACCCATCAGGCGAATCCACATCGGGGCTACTGTCATGTCCTTTGATTCAGGGTTGAATCACTCCTTCCATGGCTGGAGGTAAAGCTTTGCCGAGAAGAAAAAATATGGCCCTCCTTCCAAGATCCTGTCATGATCTTCCTGATTGAAGAAGATGATGGTGAAAAAACCCTTCGCTCCCAACTGCAGGTCATAATGACCCTTTGGGCTCCATGTGCTCTAAATCCACTGAACCAGATCTTTCTCCCTAGGCCAAATCCCCACAAATTTTCCAATTAGGGCCTTCTCCTTCCACATCTCTATTTTCCCTCGGATTGATTCTGATCGGATCTAGATCGCCGAGATCGTTTGTGCCCTCAGGAGGCATCCTCCCATGCCCAATCTCCTCCCCTCGCTTGTCCTCTCTTTTCCCCCACTATTTCTTGTTGATCCTCGGCTCCTCACTGTGGCCATCGTCATGCCTATACAGTGGGGGTTCGCATCCCCCACCCCGCCTGAGCCAACCACAAATCACTCTGACACTTCCTTACATTAAAATTCTAAGTTAAAACTAGTTTTTAAAGAAGCGGAAAATGAACCAAGGAAAGCNCCCCCCCCGCCTGAGCCAACCACAAATCACTCTGACACTTCCTTACATTAAAATTCTAAGTTAAAACTAGTTTTTAAAGAAGCGGAAAATGAACCAAGGAAAGCAAGTTTTCCTTGGGATCTTGGCCTACTTTGGGGGAATCCAATATGAAGCACTTAAATTGCTTAATATAACTTTTTAGATTCTAAGGAAACAACCATGAATTCAACAAGCTTTAGATCTACTTTCACAACCTTGAAAAATGACAATTTTCCCTAAAACTAGATCTAGAATGCTTGTAAATTTTCTTTTAGGAATGAGATCTAGTTTACAAGCTTTAAGGCAGCAAGATCTATGTAAAATAAACTCTGAAATTGATAGATATAAACAATTTTAAGGCTGTAAACAAGTAATTGGACTGATTTTAGAAAAAATTGAAGGAGGAAGAGGAAAAGAAGAGCATTTGTTGCTGGAAGCCTTGAAGATCAACCGTGGAGCTTTCCGGTGGAATGTCGAGGGACTATTCCTTTGAATGGTTTTGGAAAGAGTGAAGAAGAAAACTAGATCAGCATCCTCTCCAAACTAGGAACATGCAACTGAATTCAAAAACTTGCCAAAATACTTGTGAGATTCGGTTAATACATACATAGAGATTTCAGAATAACATGCATATAAAATTCTAAAACATGCTAAATCTAGATCTCTAAACATGCATCAAAAAAGAAAGAGATGGCCAATAAACTTATTAACAAACTCCTTTCCTATCAAGTTTATAATAAACTTATTATCAATATTAGCAATGAATCAACAATCAGCAAATTATGAACATAGATACATGTTACCTCAGTAAAACATGGCAATGCTCATCTACACATACAATGACATGACACCATCTTACCTCCAAAGCTTCACGTTATTCCAATAGAAAAAGATATTACACAGTAATACAATAGCAATAGCTCCTCAATACAACTCTTACTAACTTGAAAAGGAGGCAACCATGCTTTATTTATACACAAAATTGAATCCCTAGCCCAAAGGGGGCACAAATCCCAAGGAGATAGACCACTACAGCTGAAGGAGAGTTCATCAATGCCTGATCTGAAGTTGAACTGAGCTTTTACCGAGTCTGAATGTCAATCAAGGGGCTAATTGAGCTGACACATCAACCTGTTGAGTGAATCATCAACCACAGAGCCTCCAGAAGAGCCCACATGTGTGGAGGAGAGAGAGAGGGCACAATTCCCCCTAAAGGAATTTGAAGTTCAACTCTGGATCCACCTAGATCACCTCCTTCAGTCAAATATTTGTCAGATCCAGTCAATATGGTGTCGATGAGTCTGATTTCAATCAAATCAATTGAGAATCCATTGATCTAGGATTTCATATTTGCTCCATTCTTCATCAATTTATTTATTAAAATAATCAATAATTGATTTTCTGGGGCTTTCTGACCTGAGTGATAGAAAATCACTCAGAACTAGGAAATAGTGGGTCTATATGTTTACCGGGTGCTCTTAGCTTGAAAATGAGCACCTACATGACTGAAACTGATTATTGAACCCACATTTATTACAAAACCAATTATTTCAATTAAACTATTAAAAAATAGCCTAAGTTTTGGAAAAAATAAATTTTAATAAAGAACACTGAAAAAAATTTAAAAATTAAAAAACCTAGGGGAACCTAGACATGTTCATATGACTCGACCACATGATGCTTATCATGTTTATACATTGACACGTAGACTCTAATAACCTCAATAGGCCAAAATTCCAAGCCGACCACCCCAACTTTGGAGGTATTGAGTGAAAAACTCAGAAATTATCTGTCGTTTATTCAACAACCAATAATAACCAAGGGAAAAAACACCCTGGGCTGATCGGATTGACAAATAAAGTCTAAGAGATCGAGTCTTTTACAGACACTATCATTCTAGAACATTTATTACAACTCCCCCAATGGGGTATGAACATGTGATATAGTACAACAAGCACTTCCGAAGGTCTTCTGAAGTTCGAAAAAAAAAAATTTCCCGGTTCACCAGGCTCACTTGATAAAAAACCACTTAGTACAACTTAGGTGGTAACATTCTGGCTCCAACTGCGGGACGTGTGCTCAATCTGGTCATGGGGCAAGGAGAGGATATGAGAACACTATAATCTTTGGTTTATACACCCCGTAAAAACATCTCAACTTGACAAGAAAACCTCAGTAGCACAAGCTTTACATAAAACCAAAAGAACCATGAAGCTGATTTATTTAAACAAAATAAATGTAACTAACTTACGATAAAAATGTTTTACTATAGCTAAGTACAAAACAAAAATGCGTAAAGTAAATGCTCTTTTTCAAGGAGCTTATTTTCCTACTCTAAGCATGATATAAAAAGGTTTAAGTGTAATCAAAAATCCAATGTAACCACCTAAGCATTTTATTAACATTAAAAAAAATTTCCTTCTCTTTGGTTACTAACCAAAGTAAGGATACTTTATTCAGAAAATGCAAACCTGCGTGATGATCCGGAAGGGGCGGGATGGATGGGAAATCATAGGCATGAATAATGTCGTCAAACTTCCTCCCAAACTGGTAAGTGCTTGCGCAGGCTGCTTCTATCCATGACTGGAAAGGGTTGATGTACAAATCGGAATGATGAGGCAGATTGACTACACCATCATACTGATCATCAAGGCTTACCGGATGATAATTCACTGTATAAGCCCCAAGCAGCTCCAAATCATGAGAAAACTCTATATGTGAAGATGATAGTTGAGACTGATATTCTATTAACTGCATCACATCTGTCTTTTCACAACACTACTTCTCCATGTCTTCATTATTGATACCTTTGTGCAGCTCTGCATGATATGACTTTGAATGATCATATAAGAGTTTTGAATGCTGTTTTTCCATACTAGGATTTTCCCAGGTCTCCAGATCCATGCTTCCCTCTATGGAAGTATAGTAGATTGGATTTTCACAAATTTCTAAATAGACACTCCCCTTGCTAGATATAGCATAGATAGGATTCTTAATAAGATATACACAAAAATACCAATAGTCATCACCACCATCTATGTCAGATGTGATGGATTCCCCATTGCTGATATCAAGTTTCGATATTAAGTTCTCTTTGTCTTCATTATTGATACAGATATATGGCTCAGACTGATCATATGGATAAACTGCATGCTCCTTGTTCATATCAAAGTTTCCCAAGGCCACATTTTCCATTCTCTCTCCTTTAGATATGCCATAAACAGAAAAATCAACAAAACCATCAAAAAATTTTGGTTCATTATTTTCTTCTTTATTCATTTCATAGACTAGATTTTCCATGAATGTCCAGTACTTCTCATCAACATCTTTGTCGTAGATAAGGGAGTCTTCATCACTTGTATCATGCTCCAAGTTATACTTGTCCTCATTTTCATACTCATCTTCTTTAGAGAAAAAGTCACAAGGTAGTAAACCTTCCATACTATAATCATTATATGGAGAACACGTAGGAGTCCCATCATGTACATTACAGTTTTCATCATAAGTTTAAATATAAGATTCTGCAATGGTTTCATCCTTAGGCTTGTACTGTTTAGCTAGTGACAAAGGGTAGGCCTAGCCTACCATGTATACATGATCAGGCTCGCTTGAATTTGTTTCCTGACAACTGAACTTGGGAAGTCCATGTTTCATGACTTGATTTGCAACATAACAAGTGCTTTCTTGGTGGAATAGTTCACAGGATCTACACCATGGAATTACTTCTTCTACCACGTTAGCTGAGTCTAACTGGTTTGGAATCCTAGGCTCTTACTGAGGAAATTTCTTTTGATAAATCTGATTTTGCTTGGGCTGAAAATTCCAAGGTCCATTATTCCTTTCCATTGTGATCAATATATTATGCATGTGATTCAATTGTGCAGAATGATTGGCCATTAGTTGGTTTTGACTAGTAACCATGTTTTTTATCATGTATGTCACCTTTTCCATGGGATATTTAGAAGTTCCCTTTTCTTCTGATTCAACGGCTTTACCCTTGGTCTCCTTGTTGCAGGAATTGTTTCCCCTAGTGTGACCTGGAATGTTGGACTTGCCTGAATATTGCATATTGTCTTCTATTTTCTCGCCCAATTCTTGGGCAGTTTTCAGATCGACCGGTTCTTTATCTCTCAATTGTTACCTTAAGTCATCAGTGAAGGCTTCAATGTAGGATATGAGGATAGAGGCATTTTTTGGCTTGATGTCTCTAGGAAGGTCCACAACCACATGCCTGAATTTCATGTTAAATTCATCCATGGTTTCATTCTCCGTCTTCTTCATACTATAAAGAGCAGCAAGCAGATGTCTTTGTTCCTTTTTTTCTCCCCACTTCTTCTTAAAACCATCTTGGAATTCACTAAGAGTTTTATATGAATCATCATCTAGGTCGAGGTACCACTCTTCAGCATCATATTCTAACGATAAAGCAAAGAGCTTCATTTTGACATCGTCATGGTCATAGGCAGCATCATTGCAATAAATGACCAGGTGCTTTTCAAACTTTTGAAGGTGATACTTGCCAGTGATGGCATTATTGCCCTGAAATATGGGGAGCTTCTTGATAGCATCTTTTGGAACGGTGTGGAGAGCACCTGCTATCTGAGAAAAGTCAAGGGGTTTGAATAATTTCGTCATTTCTTGAGATTGGTGAACATGGTTCTCTACAAATAAGTGATGGTTATCTGAGAGGGATTGGTCTCCTAAATCTTCAAGGTTTCTACAAAAAGTTTGCCTATTCAATATTTCTCTAATAGACCTTTCGGGATCAAGGAGAGGATCGAATAATTACTGGCGGTTTCTTCGGGTAGAAATTCTTGGAGGGATGTTAGACAGTGGAGTCACCAGATGGATCGAGTTTCATTTTTTACATTTTTTCATATTTTTTCAATCTAGTAAAAAGTGTTGCCACCTTTCACACACCTAGGTTACATGGCAGAAATATTCAAACCACTCGGTGTGTCCTTGGGGGCAAGTCGCGAGTCAAGGCTGTCACCTTGTTCTTGACTCCTCCATTCAGGCTAACTCCTAAGGAATCCAAGGGGGGTAGAACCTATTAAATTACTAAGGCTAATTACTTAGTGTGATGGTGTTATATTGATTAAGTTGTTTAGGAGTTGTTTGAAATTAACCAGTGGAAACAAAAGATAACAAGATGTAAGATTTAAAACATATAAGCATAGTAACGACACTCAATATATATATATATATATATATATATATAATTGAAAGAAATGATCAAATAAATCACCAATGCCTTAAATGGAGTCAACAGAGAAAATAATGTGCTTGCATGCGCTTGAAAGAATGTTTTGCAAATGTCTCTTGGTAGATTTTAAATTAATGTGGAATGTGAATGAATTAAATTAGGTGAAAAGGGGACTTTAGATATACCCCAGGGGTACTTGGAGTATGTCCAAAAGTGAACTTTCACTGCTACCCGCAAGGTGTTTGTGGGCTGGAATGGAGTCTTGGAGACTATTGTTTGTAGCGCATCCATTAGGGTGTGATAGAGATCGGTGCCTCGAGGTCACTTTCCAGTTGTTCCCACTCCTTTGAGTATTTTGCCACCATTTACAGTTTGTTTGAGCCATTGGATTTTCGTCTGATGGTTTGTCAATTTGGGAGGTGAAGAATAATTAATCTAGTCACTCAAGTGCTTTTGATGCAGCGTGACTGATCAAACAAACCGTAGCCAAGTACATAGCATACACACTGGAGTGTTTGTTATTTTTAGTAAGTTTTAAAAGAGATGTTCTTATTAAGAAGAAAACCCTCCAAGAACCTATTTCGGTCCAAGTGGACGTCAATCGGGGAATCAAGGAGGGGTTGATTTTATTATGATTATTAAAACAATTAATGAAAATGGAATCAGAGATACACAACACCGGTTTTCTAATTAGTCCTACCATGCATCTCTTTCTCCTTGCGGGTCAATCGAAAAGTTGTGGGGTAAGTAGTATGATTACTTTTGAATTGAAAATATGGAATAATGCAAAATATTATCAAAGTATACAATCCTGCATGTCAATATTAAACTAGAATAGAAAAAAAGGGAAAAATACAAAAAAGTGAAATGGACGCGGATCTCCCCTGGGGGATGGTGAATAGGCTAGAAAGAGCCTATCCAAAAAAGATTTTTCTTTTTATTATCAGTGATTAAAATATCAACAAACTGAAATTAATCCACCTGGTCCTTATATGGAATGTGACCAATGTTTACAAATTGCAAAAATTTGAAATTTTGGGAAGACGGAGACCCCTGGGGAGTTTTGAATGGTCCAAAAATGCTTTTCGGACATCCCCTCCTCCTATTTTCTGTTACACATGCTAAAAACCAGCAATCTTATCACAGGTAAATATGCCCAAAAGTAATTTTAAAGTACTTTTGGATGAACAAACTTTTACCCAAAAATTCTAAGTTAAAACTAGTTTTTAAAGAAGCAGAAAATGAACCAAGGAAAGCAAGCTTTCCTTGGGATCTTGGCCTGCTTTTGGGGCAGCCAATATGAAGCAATTAAATTGATGAATATAACTTTTTATATTCTAAGGAAACAACCATGCATTCAACAAGCTTTAGATTTACTATCACAGCCTTGAAAAATGACAATTTCCTTTAAAACTATATCTAGAATGCTTGTAAATTTCTTTTTAGGAATGAGATCTAGTTTATGAGTTTTAAGGTAGCAAGATCTATGTAAAATAAACTCTGAAATTGATATATCTAAACAATTTTAAAGCTGCAAACAAAGTAACCGGACTGATTTTAGAAAAATTTGAAGGAGGAAGAGGAAAAGAAGAGCATTTGTTGGTAGAAGCCTTGAAGATCAACCGTGGAGCTTTCCGTTGGAATGTCAAGGGACTATGCCTTTGAATGGTTTTGGAGAGTGTGAAGAAGAAAAATAGATCAACATCCTCTCCAAGATAGGAACCTGCAACTGATTCCAAAGACTTGTCAAAATAGTTGTGAGATCCGGTTAATACAGACATAGAACATGCATATAAACTTCTAAAACATGCTGAATCTAGATCTCTAAACATGCATAAAAAAGGAAAGAGATGGCCAATAAAATTATTAACAAACTCCTTTCCTGTCAAGATTATAATAAACTTATTATCAATCTTAGCAATGAATCCACAAACAATCAGCAAATTATGAACATAGATATAGGTTACCTCAGTAAAACATGGTAATGCTCATCCACACATACGATGACATGACACCGTCTTTCCTCCAATGCTTCACTTTATTCCAATAGTAAAAGATATTGCATAGTATTACAACAGCAATATCTCCTCAATCCAACTCTTACTAACTCGAAAAGGAGGCAGCCATGCTTTATTTATAAACAAAATTGAAATCCCAACCCAGAGGGGGTGCAAATCACAAGGAGATAGACCACTGCAGCTGAAGGAGAGTTTATCAATGCTTGATCTGAAGCTGGACTGAGCTTCTACTGAGCCTGAATGTCAATTGAGGGGCTGTTTGAGCTAACACATCAACTTGCTGAGTGAATCATCAAGCACCGAGCTTCCAGAAGATCCCACACGTGTGGAGGAGAGAGAGAGGGCGCAATTATCCATAAAAGAAGTTGAAGTTCAACTCTGGATCCACCTAGATCACCTCCTTTAGTCAAGGATTTGTTAGATCCAGTCAATCTAGTGCCGATGAGACTGATTTCAATCAAATAGGTTGAGAATCCATTAATCTAGGATTTTGGATTTGCTCCATTATTCATCAATTTATTAATTAAAATAGTCAATAATTGATTTTTTGGGGCTTTCTGACCTGAGTGATGGAAAATCACTCAAAACTAGGAAATAGTGGGTCTATAGGTTTACTGGGCGCTCTTAGATTGAAAATGAGCACCTACATGACTGAAACTGATTATTAAGCCCACATTTATTACAAAACCAATTTTTCCAACTAAACTATTGAAAAATAGCCTAAGTTTTGGAAAAATTATATTCTAATAAAAAACACTCAAAATATTTAAAAAATTAAAAAACCTAGGGGAACTTAGATATGTTCATATGAATCAAGTATGATGTCTAGCATGTTTATACATTGACACATAGACTCTAATAACCTCAATAGGCCTAAATTCCAAGCCGACCACCCCAACTTTGGAGGTATTGAGTGA
>LPNX011007629.1:72209-84028 GCA_001517045.1 Pseudotsuga menziesii
CACCAGACTCATAATAGTTGACAGAACCATCACTTTACAATGTTTGTTTGTTTCCTCTGATTTCATTGTTTTTTTCTATTTGTATAGATTCGCACAGAAACATAATTAAATGTTGTTGAAGACAAATTTACTTATTTTATCTTGTTCATGCTCATGCTATTGATATTTGAGTATAAGCTGCAATCACTCCTTCCATTAGACTGGACCATTAAAATTTTGTGGATTTCTCTAACTGCAAAATGTCAAATTAATTATCTCAAATACTGTAGATTGAAATCCAACTTTAGGGTTATCGAGAAAATAGATGAATATTAATGTTATTAGTCCCTACCTTTAGGCTGGCGGGGACTCTATGAAAGGGCTTGTTGTCGTTTCAATAAGCCTGCATGCAAACCAAAGACATATATTTCAGATATACCCTAGGTCTTCATGCAAATTAAAGTTATTTATTACATATATACTAAGTTTATGTCACACGTATACTAAGTTTTAACTTTTTTTACGTTTTTTACCCAATCGTAAACTTTGAGGCTTTATTTGGCTTCATATCGAGGCAAATGAAGCTAAGGGGAAGCTTATACTTTCAACATTTTGAAATATTAATCAATGGTATAGAACCTTTCTTATACTTTTTGAATAATGCTAACAATCCTGTTAGCATCAGTTCCCTTACATTAAATGTTTAGAGTGTTTTGTGTGAGCATGCCTTATGTTCTTACCAAAATACCTGCCAAGCATGTATGCCTTTTGTTCTTACCAGCACACCTTCCAAGCATGCATTCCTTCTGTTCTTACCAGCACACCTGCCACCAACACACCTGCCAAGGAACACAACACCTTCCAAGGAGCCTTCTTCTAGGTGTCGATTTGCACAAGCTTACATGCTACGTGTTAGACTTCCTATTACCCAACTCTCCAATTTCTCCATTTCAACCAAACACTCCATTTTCCCCCCATTTTCAACCACTGTATTCAGCAAACGCTTCAATTGGTTGGGTTCTGAAGCTGTCTTTGCTTTCAGCGGATCTGTGATCTGGTTCTTGGTTAATCCTTTAAAGAATAACTGCTAAAGAGTAGTTTCTTGTGTAACTTAAATCTTTCTCTCGGGCATACTTTTGTCTACAAGAATGGATAGACTCAAGTAACTCATCATGCCAATGATAATAATGGCTACCACTGGACAATTGTACCTGCAAGGACAGCCAAAACCAATTTCAATTTCAAGAACATCGTGTAAGATACAAGAAAATATAACTTACTTTTTTAACATGCAAACTTATGTTGTTTGGTATATGCACTCTAATTAAGGACTAGGTTGACCTAAATTTACTTTCATCTAACAGACCATCTAAACAAGTTTCTGAATTTTGGTTTTTTAAATTTAATAGGTAAATGAGAGTTGATTGTACCAAAATACCAAGATGAATCTAGATCTGCATATTCTTCTAAGATACAAGTCATCCGAACGGATCATTGTACTGTAATTTGAATTTGACCCAACCCTAGGGGTTCTTAAAGGCCAAAAAAATTAATGAAAATGAAGAACTAATTACCCAAACTGTCCTCGTCTCCATCATCCATTGAAGAATAGTAAGAAGAAGAAGTCTCGGCTGATTCATTTCGTCGAAAAAAATAATAGAGAAACCTCTCTCTTGTGGGGTGGCATGCCCCTCCCGAGCTCAGAAACCCCAACAGTAATGGAGGCAACAGCTAGTTTTCAAAGCTCCTTAGTCCGATAACAATAGACGCCCGAAAAATAAAACCATGAAACATACTTTGCACTCTCGTGGGGATTGAACATGCCTCGTTTTCGTTCAAAAAGGCTTCAGACCTCGCCTTCTTGCCAGCGTGACCGAATGGGTTCATCGAATCTTTGAGCTAAACCCTACTATAATGCAACTCAAGTAGACTAAACCTTTTGATTATATGTTCATAATTTTTAATCATTTTTTTCTTCATCTCGCGGCAACGTCTAGCCCTTCATTCATTGTCAGAAGTATTGTGCTCCGAGTCCACATTTCAATGCACAATGTGCTACAATTTACCCACAAAACCACTCTGCACAATTCCTCCCATTGTATGTTATTCTCTGTACAATAACCATTGTCATCCCAACTCGTTGCTCAAGAAGACATACACCCACTTGGGTTTTCGCTTTGCATACAAGTCTTCTCTACGCAACCATGGTTGTAGGCTCGAGTATCACACAAAATTTTCAGACAGAAACATAATCTGTGTCTGTGCCCGACAAGACCAAGAAATTGGATTTCAGGATATGCCTGTTGAAACCAGTGAAGGAGCTCAATACATTTTGCTAGAGGAATAAGTAGAAAAGAATTCAGAGATAAACAACATCCCCCTGGATTTCTTAGTCGTTAGCTTTCTACAAATTCGTCAGAATTAAAGAACCAGACAAAGAAGTTGCAAACCATCGGTCATTTTTACAGATAAAACATATATATCGATATTATTTTGCTGGCTTAAATTACAAGAGAATGAATATATATAAGTATTGAATTTACATGCATATTAAACTGTGGTGCTTACATTTTCTGTAACTTGAACATGGTACTCTCCTGGGGATTGAACATGCCACCATTTTCGTTCAAAAAGGCTTCAGACCTCGCTTTCTTGTGAGTGTGACCGAATGGGTCCATCGGATCTTTAAACCTTCTAAAAACCCTTTTCTAAGCTCAATCTCTCCAATCCAATACCTCAAGACACACAAATAAAACCCTGAAATGCAAAGACAACTCAAAGATTGTTGTCACATATGAATATAAAATATAAACGAAAATTATAGTGTAGTTGAAAACAAGCTAGCTAAAATGAACTCTCAAACCAAGACCTAGGTTTTGGGTGAAAATATGCATAAAATACGAGGGAGAGTATACATTTTGACTCAAATAATCAGGAATCAAATCAACCGAATTTAGCCTGGGACAAAAAAGGTACATGAAAATACTCAAATCACAAGGTATAAAATCAACCAAAACTTAGTCTGGAGCATAAAAGTTACACAGAAAATTAGATAAATAGATAGTCTAAACAAACTTGGGACTATAACTATTATGATCTATTGATGGCATGCAAAATACTAACTTACAATCCACGAAGGGCTTACCTAGATTCCATGCAAAATCCATGCCTCGGACTGGACATGACTTTCACAACGACAAGCATCCCAGCTATGCAAAGTCGAGCACCAAAAACCAAATTGTGACGGATGGCACCTAGACGATAGCTCATAGCATGGCCTTTGGAGCATGGACTGCATGTGTTCATCTTATTTTGTGTCTACACGAGTCTATGTCAAACTTGCCCGCAGTTGCTTGGGTGGCTCAACGTGATGCATATTCTATGTATGTTTTATTTTTTCTCTTTATTAGATTCATTATGCAAGGCAGACATGCCTCTTCAAAAATGTCAATAATATATCTGTTTATTTATTTCCATGCAGGTTTATTTGGCCACATTGGTGGTTAATATCACACTTGTGTTTTAAACTGAGCGTTAACTACTACTAGCAAAAGTATGTAAGTAGTGGTCAAGAAACATCATAAATTCATAATGCGTGGAGCACTCAATTTCATGCAATAGTTCCCTTGATTCATTTATTGATTCATTTCTAAAAAAATTTGGAGAGGCCAATGCCTTTATCTAAGGTAATTTGTCATTTTGGAAGAAACTCCATTTCCTTCGATCTCCAAAGTCTCTAATGAACTAGTGAATTTCTAAACTTAGTAACCCTGTATCTTTACAATGAAATTTTTTTACTAAAAAAAACCTACAATCATTGCTTCCCCGCATAATATATTCAAACTTGAACCACAAGTGTGCACTATCATTCCATATTATATTCATTGTATTCACTTTTCACACCTACACCACCAATACAAATATGGAATTTAATAAATAAAATCAAAATAAAAATTTACTTCAAACAATAGTTTAGTTTTAATATTCAACAATTGTAAATTATTTGTTGTGGCACTTTATTTCCTCATGCTTTATTTGTTGTGGCACTTTATTTCCTCATGCTTTATTTGTTGTGGCACTTTATTTCTTCATGCTTCACGACCAGGTTGAAACGCACTCCTTAATCTGATGCGTAATGATTTCAGCTCTATGAATTGAGCCATTACTGCCATAAAAAATCGAACTTATGCGCAATGATCTCAGCTCTATGAATTGAGCCATTACTGCCATCAAAAATAAAACTTAACCATCTAGTTCATTGATAAAGCTAGAGACTCACATCTAGCCACCATTCAAACAAATCACACAACAAATAAAAACCTAATTAAATCAAGATTTAAATAATTCCAAAAGTGAAAAATTAATTCAAATAACAAAAACATTTTGAAAAATGAAAAATTTGAACATACCTCCTAAATTAATCCACCTATTTTACAAACTACTTCTACCATTGACCGCTCCAAACATTTATTCGGATTACGATTTGTACTTTTCGTTTAAAGGTTTTAGGTATAACCTTTATTACATCGATAGACGTTATCGACATTTTTCTATGAGGTCCGTTTTGAAAAACTTTGTACGGATTTCGTTGTCCCTCGAACCAGTCCATACCTGCCACGCATTTATATGTTTACTGTTTATTTGACCAATAAAGTTATGTCGATGGAGAAGGCCTGAAATGGAAAGTGTGGGTTAAATGAGACAACAGAGTTGAATAATATCCCGCTGACAACCGCGAATATCTGAATTCCTAGACACACAAGTTTTTGTAATACGACAACTACTTGAATTCCAGAACACGCGACTTCCTAGCTCCATAACCTCCATTTCTTTGGAATTTATTCATTCGCTTATTGTTCCAATAAAATTTATTTTAAAAACAGCCTGGGGTTGCAACAATATTTAGAGTTAAGTGTGGAGATGAAGATAAAGGATTGAGAAGCAATGTGAGTGGTTCTCCGTGAGATGAAGGAAGGAATCAACAATGGCTTGGTTACTGTGAAAATTTTGGTATATACTAAAAAAATCTACTTGTTTAACACTAATTTCCATGCATTTTCGAGCATCCTGTGTGATCATTCTTGGGTGTTTTGTAGCCATTGGCGTCGGAGTTTAAAGAACCTGTCAAAATCTTCTCTTCTGGAACTAAAATTTGAGAAAACCTAAATAAACACTGCATATTTAGTCTGCTAGGGGCAAATTTGGGAAATCTCTGCAAAATACTCATTATTAATAATCATTTGGGAAATGAGCTATTTTTAGACTTTTTAGATGCTAGAATCACACTCCTAAGAAGTTACTAAGAAATGTGTCCTTGAAAAATATTTCACTGCCAAAATCGCCAGGGGAGGATATAGTCTATATATGAAAATTTTATAATTTTCTCTAATTGTTGAGTCATGTAGGGAATACTATGTCCCAAAAAAATTATGTTCCAATTCTTTCAAATTTTGAATAAAATACATCCTTTTAAAGTGTGAAGCTGAAATAAATTGTTGACAAAAATACTGTATTGAAATATTTTTTTAGTATATATCTATTGAAGAAACCTCCAGTTTTGCAGTCGTAGCCTTTACAAGTGTGGAGTGTGGTTTCACATTTTTTTGCTATCTCAGATTCGCTTTAAATTCTTTGATTTTAAAAGTCAAAAAGAAAATTCAATATGGAATCTCCTCACTTTGAATCCAATGTTTAAAGCTCAAGAAGATAATCCGGAATTTCAGCCATTGAAATACTTACAAGCTTTGCATGAAATCTGGTTTTGCGAGGTTTGACGGGTTTGAGGCTTTTTGTCTGTTTGAGGGATAAGAAACAACACCAAAAGTTAGTCATCAACTTAAGAAAAACTTGTACATTGAGTAACATAATTCCGTCTCTTATGAAAATTAATTTGTTGAACACCAAAGCTTCGACCAGGATGAATGATCCATCAAAGATCTTTTGATTATAAATGGAAAAACTACAAGGGTTGAACTTATGCAGGTCAAGAAAAAACTCTAGACTGTGATGATGTTTTGTAAACAATGGCATGACCTAGGATCCTTTTGGGATGAGGTAACCTATACAAAAAATACAATATGGTGAATCAGTTCTCTGTAGTCAATTGAACTTAACCCAATTCATTGTCTTAGTTATAACCAAACCTGTAAGCTTGTAGATTTAATACTATTAGGAGACTTTCTCACCTTTGTATGTGTGCAATATAATATTGATTCCACTCTTATTGTATCCCGAATAACCTGATGATTAATAATTGTTCAATAAATTGCCATTGCATGTAGTAATTACTTGATTGCAATTTGTTAGTGGTGTGTTGGTGTGGTCAATCCAAATTCATCAGCAGGTCATTCATCACTTATTAAGCTACACATGGAGACATCAAGTGCATAAATCCTCATTGAGTATATTTGATAGTCATGAGTTATCAAGTCAATTTTTGTTCATTTTTCCAAATATCTTAAAACATAGCTTCATATGACAAACTCCATACACACAGCATTGCTTCATTGGGCATTATTTTATTTCTCAATGCAGCATGAGAACATGCCATTGGGATTTTATGGATGAATATATTGCATACAGCGTATATGCCAAACACCATACATGTTGCATTCAAAATTATTTTATTTCTCAACTCAACAACATCAGGTTGCGGCGTCTCTTCAGATGTTCGTGGACGAGCTCCCACAAATCCATACCCATCTGGAGACCCCATCGATGATCTAAACAACAAGGTCATGAAATTCCTCGTCGAATCCACGACAAGTATTCTACTGTCAAATACTTTCCATTAATGAAGTATGCATTTTTACATGCTATTGTTTTAAGGTATTTTTTTAAGAAAATTGAAGAGTAATGGTCAAATACTTTCCATTAATGAAGTATGCATTTTTACATGCTATTGATGTGACTTGATTGTACTTTGCAATTTTGCAATGCAAAGTGAAAGATTTGGTTTTATTCTATTTATAGATTTTTGAGAAAAATTCGTCTCGCTGGAAATTCCCTTTTTCTTTTGGTGATTAGCTGCTACAAGCTAAAATAGAGCATCACCGTTGGATGAGTGGGTAGATGTAATGTCCCCAAAAATCATTTTTTTTTTATTAGGCTAGTAAAACTACCTATACAGAACATTATTTGACTTTCGGAAATATATCGTACACTACATGTACCACTGTTTACTCGTGAGCTATTCTTATGTTCTGTCATTTTACTTTCAATCATTATTATTGATGTATTTTACTTACGATGTCGTACTGCTGTTTACTGCTTAGTTCTTATGGTTATACATTTGTCGTATATGTCTCGTTATTTGATTATATGCTTCGTCCTTTCTGTATAGTCTTACTCATTATTTTAAAAGTCCTAACTTAACTTTGTTGGTGGAAACAAAGTGGGCAGAGTGGCGGGACTCGTTCTCCCATGACGGTCTGAGAGGTAAAAGTGTTTACTTGGTTGCAGGATTACTTAGTTATTCGAACTAAGGCACCTCTTTTATTTCATTTGCAGATCCTGCTTTGCAACGAAGACTTATTTAAAGAGCACTGAATATCTTGATCCTACTAGACCTACTGCTTGTTGCTACGGTTCCTTACCGACTCAAATTTATAACAAGGTAAATACTATTTTCGTTAATTTGTTATCACAGCTAAATTTCATATGTACTACTTACACTTCATTAGGGTTTAAGTTTCGTCTTTTATATCTTAGTATATTTACATTCTATGTTTATTTTATTAAATTATTAACATGAATTATGTTTCTATTTGCAGGTTAAAAAACGTGGCTTAAAACCAGGCCTTTGATTTTTTATAAAGGTTAATTAGTAACATGGCATATTTCATATGCCATGTTTACTAAGCATTAAGCTTAGGGAAAACACATTGTATTAAGGCTTCAAGCCTATGGTTTATATGTTACCTATATTAATTATTCCTTGTGGCTTTGACTTGATACCATGTATGGACTATGCATTAAATAGTACCTTGAAATGTTTTAAGACCTATGTTTAAATGTTGGGGTGGCAAAAATACCATATGGTTGAACCATACACATTGGGGTTTAAGCCTTGCATGGGAATGGAGACCAATTTTTTTGCAACGAAACTAAACTATGGAAAAGTGGGTTTTGGCTTTGATATTGGGTACCAGTTGGTGCCATTAATGCACCTTGGTTTTCGTGGCAGCCCAAGCTTAGGGCTTGGCTTACGATGGACTTGTCATTTAGTTTTGTTGTTTGGGGTTTGGTCTTGGCCCTATGCAGGGGAAATGGAGGCAACCTCCAAGCTTTGAAGGTATGCTTTGTTTTGGAATTCATGTCTGTGATTCATTTTTGTTTGTGGCTCCTTTCGTTTCCTTACTTCTCATCCTGGTTTCGCTTGGATGTTTGCAGGTGCCAAGGGATGGCGAAGAGAAGCATGGATCAAGCTCTGTCATTGGTTTGAATGTGGTGCCAAGGTGTAAGGTAAGCCTTTCCAAACAAGCCTACGTTGCTTGTCTCTCAGCCTATCTGCATTTGGTTTAGTCATTTGGTTTGGGGCTTCTCTATGGGGTTTTGATGAGCTTTCAGGCCTGTGTTAATAGACTTGTTTTTTTATTATAAATGTTAAGGCTGTTAAGCCGTGGAGCGAATCTTAGTTCCTTTACAGGCTTAGTGTAAATCTTTGTTATGGTAAATCGTATTATGGATTGGGGATTTTATGCCTGGGAAGCACCATTGCTTGCAATGGTGTGAAAGCCCATGGCACGACTGTGCAATTACTTGAGTTATGATTTTGGCATTCCTGTGCATAATATATACTTTGCGTTTATGAAATGGAAATGGTTATTATGCTTACTCTATATGTGTTGAATTATGTCGTGTTATTGATTTATTTACTGTGGGTTATAATGTGGCATTCGACTTCGTTTATGGACTGTATATTTAAGTTTTTTACTTAGCCGTAAATGTTGACAATGTTTGGGTTTGAGGCCTTTCCGTGAGTAGCATGAGCCTCCCCAAGGTGGCTGCGATAGCTACATATAGTTTCATTACTATTTATGATTTTGTTGGTTTAGAATATAATGTGGGTTGTGAAGGAGCTAGAGGTATAACCCACGATGGCCTTCGTCACTATAAGGGAAAAATGTTGACAGTGCTCTTTGTTGTTTATATAAATTGTGTATTTTATTGTACAAGTCGTGGCTTAGGCCAATGCTGCACATGGCTTAATGAGGGTCTTACAACCTCTTATGTAATGATTCATTGCATTGACTTATTATCATGTGTGTTTATTCAATTTGGTCGAGGCCGTGACTTACTGCGTAGAGGCAAAGCTTAAGTCTTATGACTTAGCTGCAGCGTAATGGTTTGTTATTTAAAAATATTGTGGTTATTATAATATGTAGCCTACATACGTTGTATGTATAGCGTGGCCGTAATTTATAGTAATACAAAACCCTCAGAGTTCAACTCTATTCGTGGTTTGATGTAATGAGTTGTATTTTTAATTATAGATGTGAGTTGGGCTTGTATGCTCACAGGATTCGATTCTTGTTCCCATTGTAATTATTTGGAACTGTGTAGAGATTTTGATATGGTTTATAATTGAAAGTATTTCCTGTGTGTGGTATGGTGTTTAATTTGTTATATGGAAAGACTTGCAGAGTTATGTAAGTTGTTACTGTTTATGTATATATGTTATGATTTTTTTAAAGAGGTCTGCGACTTGGGTTGGCGAACCCACAGGGGTCGATACCACGACCTTTGTTTATAAATTATAGATTTATTTAATTTGTTTTACTTAGTTAATTTAGATGTGATTGTTTATGAGGGATATTAGATGGGACCTTTAAATGATTTGTGCATGCAATTATAATGTTATTTATTTTAAATACTAGGACTGTGGGTTTAGTATAGGAATAGAGATGTGAATCTTGGACCAAAATAATGGTCATGATACTTCTTGTTCATTTACTTGTGATGATGTTAATTAATGGAATGGTTTAGTAGTTAGCAGATAATTTATGGTGCAGACCTTGAAAGGTCTTTAATGGTTTATTTATCTTAGATTTTAATATAGAATAATTATAGATAGCCTTCATATTTGTTTATGTTTGATGTCTATATATATTTTTATACATACATAGTAGTTCAGTTTGTAGATAGTACCTTAGGTTATCTATATTGTAAGTTTATACATATATGTATTTAAAACTTATTACTAATATTAATCTATTTTAATTTACAACATGTCTCTACTGACAAATGGAATATGTTAGTAGAGTAAGCAAAGTTAAAAGAACAACTATATAATTAATCTGAAACAAAACCTAGTTTTCATCAAACATAGTTTAATTAATGAAGATAAATACAGAAACAAATTTAATTGAACAAACCCAGGTGAATACAACATGAGGTATAATTTGCAGCCTAGGGTTATACTTTAAGAAATGTAAACCCTAGCAAATATAGACAGAACTACCATTTACATTGGGTTAGGAAATGCAAAGTAATTATTTAACTAGCAAAGTAGAATAGACATTCTCGGGCTTCATACCTATAACTTGAAGCTCTGTTAATGACTGAACCTGCACAGTCAAATAACCAGCATTATCAATTCAAGACAGATCTAACCTCTATTTTTGATGACCAAATCACTTGGGAACTACCATGTTCCACCCAACCATGACCCGGAACCATTCCTGGTTTAAATCCGGATCCCCTTGAGCTGGACTCCAACATGCAAGTAGCTTAGAGCTCCTAAGGTAGGGTTTCTTATCTGGTATATCAGCTCTAGATCATTTCTCTTTTTTTCTTCCAAGAAAATGTTCTCCAAGAATTACTTGAGAGCGAACAGGTAGAAAATGACTCCTCTAATGATAGATCAGAACCCCAAGCCTTTCCTTGGCTTGAGTATTTAAAGACAGACTTTACAGTCAAAGAGGCAGTAATCAAGAAACCTTGGTTTCTTGATTTAACCCTTTTCAATTACTTTGGGTAATTATTAATATTTTAACTTAGGAACTTTCTACTAGTTCCTAATTAAACTTTTTAGGTTTTGGACTATTTATTATCTTTACATAATAAATAATAATGAATGGAGATTTTTATTTCTTGTTTTCATCATTAATACTATAAATATATTTAACTCTTTATACATACCATGTATAAAGTACATAATAATATAACACTTGTTTACATTTGTCTTTGGGCATCATATACCATGATCCCTAGACTTAATGACACTTCTTCATTAAGGTCAAGTAGGTAGATGGTTTAGGTATACTAGGCTAGGAAATTCTAAACATCCTTGCATGTTGGATTTCCCTCGTATAATGTGGTAGTTCTTTAGTACTTGATGAGAATACAGAAATTCAAAATTTCATTTAATCACTTATAAATAAGTATGATGAGATCAATATTTTTCTTGAGTCGTTTTCACTAGAAAGTTATTAAATTATTTTCAGTAAACCCTAGCGCTTACCAAAGCCCATACTCAATTCTTTAACAATGAGTTACAACCTAGTGCAATTCTAGAGCTCTCCACTCAACACTAATGCTAGGATGTACTTGTACAATACACCTAGGGATACAATGGCCAAGGATCCGATGCTCCAGAGCTTATGCTCAACATCAACATCGAAGGCTCCATGGCTTATGCCCAACACTTCCAATTATCTTTTCATGTGTTCCAGAGCTTCTTGCTCAACACAAATCACCAATTACTCGTGTTCCAGAGCTCCTCGTTCAACACAAATCAATCAATCATGTGCTCTAGAGCTTCCCACTCAACACAAAACATCTCATCAATCATGTGCTTCAGGGTCCATGCCTAACACAAACAAGCATATATATATATA
>LPNX011007629.1:84192-156040 GCA_001517045.1 Pseudotsuga menziesii
ATAAAAATAAAGCATCAAGATAATCATCATAATAGGCACATGCCTATAAGTGTTAGGTCCAAAATTCGGGATATTACAGCAAATCTAATTAGTTGTTTGGCAATTTCAAGATATTTTCACTAAACTCTCTTTTAAGAGTTTTTCAAAATATGTTTTTATTAATTTCTATAATTTATAGAATTTTATTTTAACATTCAATTTTGCATTGGGGACTGATAGCTTTGGTTTTGAATTATTTATTGATCTTTTAGAAAAATTAATGTGGCTAGAAACTTTTTCTTTTTCTTGAGTGTTGATTGGCTATCCAAAACCATCTTTCAAATCTTCTGTTCCCCACCAAAATAGAACATCACTCAAAATAGAACATCATTGTTGGCTCACTGGGCATATCTGATCGATAGTTTGGCCACTTATGAGATCTTCACATCTTTTAAGAGTTTTGCAGACTATGTTTTTATTAATTTTTACATTATATACAACTTTTTATTTGTGCTCTTTTTTATTTTTCACTCTAAATGAAAACCATTTTCATAGAAACAATGAGAATAGAATTTAAGAATTATATTTTTTGACATAATAAAAGTAGTACTACTATTACAATATTTCAATTGTTCTTAATAAGTATTGATGTTTTAGTTGTGGTACTATGCTTGCTAATACAAATTACTTAATGTGGAAAAAAATACATGTGAATTATTTGAGCTATTTTAATCATAAAATATTAATATATATTTATTTAATATGGATTTATTAAGCATGTTGATACTTAATGTAGAAAAGAATACATGTGAATTTTGTGAGCCATTTTAACCATAAAATATTAATAAATATTTATTTAAATATAGATTTATTAAGCATGTTGGAGAATCCATTCATTTCATGTTATATATTAATTTAGTCCTATTAGATAATAAAAAAATTATACTTTAAATATTTGTTATTTGTGTTTTGGATGTCTAATGATTTTCAAGTGTGTATTTTTGTTTGCACAAATGTATGTAAAGATGGATGAATGTACATCACAACATCACCTCACACTAAGTTGTATAGAAAATTTTTACCTAATATATTAATTTCATTTTGAATAAAAATCTTCATTTTAAATCAATTTTCATTTATAATTCCAAATTTCTAATTTTATAATTTCAAAATAGATCTTGCCAAACGTCAAATAGGTGAGTCAAGGCAAAATTTAATAACTACCATAATAAACACAAAATTCTTTTCATTAGTGACATAATAGTATAATAAATGACATATAATGTTTCCAGCTTTCAAGCTTTTCTAATGTTATCTATTTTTTACTTGTTTCAATGCTTTAAAATTTTCATGTATTTTTTACTGACATTATTTTATTGAAAATGAATGAGTTTTCAATACTCTACTCTTATTTCCAAATTTCATTTAGCTTTTTCCAAATACAAGTGAATATTAGTCTCTAAATTCAATTGTACTAAAGAATTTTATGTGTTTTTTGTTTTTCTTATTTTATTGAAGATAAATGTGTTTTCAACACTACTCTTATTTCCAATTTTATTGGATTTTAAAGTGAATATTAATAACTAAATTAAATTAAATTTTAAAAACTTTAGTTTTGTTTATACAATCATGTATTTAAACTATATAATATAAAAAATATTAAGATAAAAAAATTATTCATTTTCATTTTTCATATTTAGTTTAAGATGAGGATTGTAACATCCCTTCAGACCACGACTGGAAAACATGAAGCGTAAGTAAAAGCCACTGTAAGTATGAATACTAGCTTTATCAAAATTTGATGTTAGGCGGTTGAAAGTGTTGTACGACCAAAACGATGATTTGGGGACGAATCTACTAGGGGAAGGAATGATTGGCTAGGAGGCCATGTCTTTAGCTGACAGGTGTCGTCTTAAGTGTCATGGAAACTAGAGTTTCTCCCTTGGTTTAAAACAATTACCTAAGCTAATGTTATAAGCTAAATGCTGCAAGTTTTTATTTATTTATTTTAAGACTCATAACGTCTGGTTAAACAACATAACCGAAAAAGTATTCAACGATATTTCTATATATGTTCAACAAAGGCAAAAGATATTATAAACAAAATTATTAGAAGTTAAAAAGAAATAATCGTTTACCTATTATTTGCATAGGAAATACTAATTATTATTAGAGAAAAAGTAATGTGTATTTGTTTAAACAAACACATATAAGTGGGAATGGCCTCTTAAAAACACTAAGTGTATAGTTTTGGTTTTAAAGCTTATGTTTCACACATAAGCGAAATCTAAACATTTTAAAGATGCTACTATAGAGAAAAATAAGCTCTAATATAAGAACAAAAATAGATCGTACTAATATATTTTAGTAGAAATCCTTTTAAATGTTATTCCTTATAATTTAAAAGGAAAAACATATTATTACAAAATATATTGTTATATGTACAAACATATCTTGTGGGTTATATCATAAGAGTAATAATAAAATAAAACATGGATATATATAGAGAGAAAAAGAGAACTTGACTAGAAATATGGGGAAATGGTAACAATTAATGGTTAATCTAATAGCATGTTTTTCCTTGGAGAAAATCTTGGAAATTGTTCTCCTATTAAGCAGAGGGTACAACCCTTCGGCCACTTGTCCTTACAAAGATACACATGTCAACCAGACACGGCCATTTGGCATCCTTTAATACAGATGGCACTGACGGAGAATCCAGTATGAAAGGTATATAAAGAGGGTGGATAGAAGGAACGGGGGCGACATTGAATCCCTTTGATCTGTTCGACGATGACAAAAATGGCGATGCCTCACAACTCCTCTTCGTTCCTTGGGAGAAGCCGACGGCTAAAAATGCCCCTCGGCCTGCTCAGGCAACATCTGCTAAACTTTCTTTAATTTCTCGTCCTTGTTTTCATACCATTGTCCCACAACGCCTTTTATGTGATTTATGTGTTCGGTTATTGGGTTGTAGTTTTCTTTGAAGGTTTATAACCCACTGGATTGAAACTTTATCCATATTGGATCGTGATATATAGCACCATTTTCATGCGTTATGGATTATTAACTAGATCCATATTGGATCGTGATATATGGAACCATTACCGGCGAGGTTATTTTTAGATATGTGCATGTGTTAAGCAGTCGCGCCTCTAATTTCATCCTTTGAGTTGTTTTCTTTATTTGTGGTTTTAGATCTAAAAGACTTGGAGGCATGCTTTTATTTTTTCTTGCTTATTATTAATGCATTACAGAGTTATACTCTGAATACATTTTTTACCTGTTTACGATTTCAATATGTTATTTTTAATTTTATTCATAATTTATTTTCTTTAAGAATTTTGAATAATATATGTTTACATTGAAAATTTCACTTGGTTTACAAACATAAAATCTAACCAATTCTTAAAAAATGATGAATTTAGAAACTTCAAAAGAACATTCATTTGATGGACTTTATAAAATCTAACCCATTCTAAAAACAATTCTAAAAAATGATAGATTTGAAGCTATCATTTAAAAACTTCAAAAATAAGAATATTCATTTGATCGACTTTAAATTCTTTTGATTCATGTATATGTCTTTAACTAATCAATTCAATGCTATATGTTCGACCTTCTTTATATTCTAATTTTTTAATACTTCTATAAAATGGGCATACATCATTATACTCGTTGTTGTATAATATGATCTTTTAAGAAAAGATAATTTTATCTTCATAACTAAAAAAAATAATTTTATTGACGTTACTAAAAAAATAATTTTATCGGCGTAACTTTGCACCTACTTGGGGCAATTGGGGCAATTGGTAGTTTATAACTCTGAGTTTCTAGATTCCCTTGACCACCTACACCGAAAGATCAGTGACTCTATTCCTGTAGAAGAGATATGCAAATAAAGTTTAGGAATTTGAATTTGCTTGATTACACAGTCAACATGTGTAAGGGAAGCGGTGGAAAAGCCGTGTTATCCACTGTTTTTTTTCATGCAAATTTCTCCTTGAACACCCAAATGTTTCCATACGCATTTTCATATCTGGTAAACATAGTAAACGTGACTTGAAGTTTTTTGGAGGATGCCAAGGTTTAGAAGATGGGATCTCAATATATGACAGATGAAATAGAAGCAGCTTCATCAAAATGGGAGGATTTGTCAGGAGGCAATAGGTTAAAGTTCCTGTGCAGTCTTGGAAGTGAGATTCTGCCAAGGCCATCCGATGCACAACTTTGTTATGTTGGAGGAGAACCAGACTTGTAACAGTTGACAAAACCATCACTTTACAAGGTTTGTTTCCTATGATTTCATTGTTTTTTTTTTTCTGTTTTTATAGATTCAGACAGAAATAGAATTATATGTTGTTGAAGACAAATTTACTTATTTTATCTTGTTCATGCTCATGCTACTGATATTTCAGTATAAGTTGCAATCGCTCCTTCCATTAGACTAAACCATTAAAATTTTGTGGATTCCTCTGACTGCAAAATGTCAAAGTAATTATCTCAAATACTTTAGATTAAAATCAACCTTTAGGGTTATCGAGAAAATAGATGAATAATTTATTTTTATTGTTGTTGTCATTAAGAGAATGGACAGCTAAAAACTGCGCAGGTAATTTTTTGCCATGGATCGATTCCAAAGATCCATTCCTGCCCAGAAAAAACACTTACACTTATTGATGATGATTTTTAGCGAATTCCTTTGATTTACACGTTTATTATCTAGATTTTATGAAAATGTTCGAGGGTGTATTTGACACCATGACCGTGATTATAAAATACCAATTGCCAATGCTAGATCTTCACGTCTTGATTTCAGTAATATGTGATGAGAATCTACAGAACATG
The DNA here is from genome assembly GCA_001517045.1 of Pseudotsuga menziesii. NCBI lineage: Eukaryota > Viridiplantae > Streptophyta > Pinopsida > Pinales > Pinaceae > Pseudotsuga > Pseudotsuga menziesii. The sequence goes on from LPNX011007629.1 coordinate 89,020, forward strand.
ATGGAAGAATACGAGAGATACAACAGCTACAAAGAAAGCTGTGAGTGAGAGCATTTGTGTTTCCTCAAAATCCACCACTTCTATCAATGGAAAACCCGCTAAGTATAAAGCAAAGGTATGTAGATGTAGTAAATGGATTAGCACCAATTATTGTGAAGCAAAGAATCCCATCATCGCCATTATCAGACTACTTTGTTATCTAGTTCCTTCGACTTAGGCTAAAGCATCCCTCAAATGAGGTATTTAGTCAACCAAATCACCCAATTGCCCAGGATTTGGGTGATTGCCCCTAAAATCCTCAATGGGTATGCACAGACGAGCAACATTCATAAGCACTAGCATGTCTTGCAAGCATCCATAAGCATTAGCATGCCATTTGTCGGGCTTGAACCGTGACAAGACTGAGACTATATTACCTACAACTTTCACGGACTAGACAAGCCACAAGATATTAGTGCTTTATTATAGCCACTTCAAGAGAACTGGAGATCAATATGGAAAGACATAACCGAATTACTTTCCTGGGAAAACACTGCAAATTTTAGACTTTCAGGACCATTTGTGACACAGCGACTCACTCGCATCATCAAAAAATAAAATTTGGACTTTCAAAACCATTTGTAACCCAACAACTCACTTGCATTGGAAACAAAATAATATTTAAAGCCAGATGTAACATCTAAGGGCATTGAAGAACATGAGATCCTTGTGAAGTGCCCTTGTATAATCATCAGGTGGAGGAGCAAAATGGCAATGTCTAGGAACCAATTTGACAATGAGCGTCACCATCCTTGATATTAAGCCTGACAACAAAGGCGATATAACAATCCAATTGAACAAACTCATGCTACACACAAGTAGCATCCCAGATCCACATAATTCTTCTTCTTCTTCTGCTCCCCAAGTCCCAAAAGCCAGTTCTATTAGGTCTTGTCTAGCTGCTTCGAAAGAGCGGATTTGTTGTAGTCTTGCAGATTCATTTTCCTATAATAGTCCAACTCCCTTTAAAATTAGCACAAAAGACTCTTTGCTAAAAAAAAATGAAAAACCATTTTTCAATACATGCATGTACCACTACTTACAGCAGCTCCCCGGAAAGTCTTAAAACACAAAATCCCTGATTGTAATCACCTACACAACCAATAAAACCTAATTAAATCAAGATTTAAATGATTCCAAAAGTAAAAATTAATTCAAACTCTAACAAACAAAAAAAATTGAAAACTGAAAAATTTGAACCTACCTCCTAAATTAATCCACCTATTTTACAAACTACTTGTACCATTGATAAAACTAGATGTGTTATGCTCCAAGATGTCAGATTCTTCCAACTGCTCCCAGCATCAAGATTAATCAAATTCAATTTGTAATTAGTATTACCTCTACTCAATTGAAAAACCGGAGAAGCTTAAAAACATCTCTTAGTGTATCACCATTCCTGTTCAGATCTGGGAAAAATTGTAGCCACGGGAATAATATTCATGCATTTGCAATTTTGTTGGGAGAAAAGGACCACATAAATTATGAAATTGGAGTTTCAAGCTCAAGTGGATCTGTGTGTTTTTAAGTATATTATCTTTTCTCTGCCATGCATGTAGCATTCCCTTACCTTGCTGGGTTTTGGAAGAATTCAACATAAGTCAAGATGTGGTATACACCAACAAGGATGAGGGATAAACACAAAATATCTTACTCCAAGGAAGAACATTGATTCAAGTTTACACAATTTATATGAGAAGTTGCATACATCCATTAACTCGTTTTGGAGGGAGAGATTTTGACATATACCATTCTACAAAGAATATGGAGTTGAACCCTCCCTATTAAAGGGAAAACAGGTCTCAAAAAGATTAACAGTAAATTGAGAACCATAGTAAACTGAAAAAACGGATAAACCAAGTTTAGGCTTGGTACACCCGTATTGTTCTGATATTTACAAGAAATAAAAACAAAAGTAGAGAACCTGACTAAGGTTTGTTGTATGGTTCGTCATCAATGGGGCATCCGAAGCCTAAGGGTGGTGGAACAAAGCTATCGTCTCCAACATCCAATGTGTCCTCACTTGGCGAGCTGGAGTCTTCATTGTTGTCAGAGACGTCTTCGTCCTCGTCCTCTTCACCTGCAGAAGGTTGCTTTATGGGTAGGGGGGCAGTATTTTTTGTAGTGGCGAGCGTGGGGGCACTTTTCCCCACTGAAAAGGATTTTATACAGCCCAGAGTGGGGGGCGGAGGGGTTCATAGTCCATGGGAATGGTAGGGGAGGGGGTGGAGGAATTCGGGGTGGAGGTTGAAGCAGGGGTGGCAAAGGAGTCAGGANGGGGGTGGAGGGGGAGGAGGAGGGACATTGGGCACCAGAGGAGCGATGGGAGCCAGAGGAGAAAGTACAACTGGTGGAACCAGAACCAGGGGCTGAGAATTAAAACGAAGGATGAGCCTAATAAGCAGATTTTTTATTACCCAATGATGTTGGCACTGGTTCACCAAGTGCCCCACAACATTTATAGCCCTTGTAAGTTCATCCTCCTAATTGTTCACATTTTGGCGAACGTGATCAGGAATTTCATCATCGTAACCTTCTACACTCGTGAGAGCAATGAGCAGAACAGGGCGCTCATTTGTTGCTCCTCTCCCAGCACGGCCGCTACGTGGAACACCTCTCTGCCTTCGCAACATGTTTGGGACATGAAGAACAGAGTGCAGAAGACCCAAGATGAAGAGCGGTTGAGCAGAGAGCCAGGATTCAATGCAAAGGAGCGGAGAGTTGGGATTGTGAGGTGCAGAGCTAGGAGCTGAATGTACAGGAATGTGCAGAGCGTGGAGCAGAAGGTTAACCCAGAGAAAATGAGTCGAAGAACAACCCCGCCGAATCTTAAACATGTTGGCACGTCCTTCCATGATCCAAGGTGGCAAAATAACTTAAAACCAGTTGCAGGATTATGGCATTGTCTAGTCCGTAGTCCTTGAGACAGCCACGTACCGTCTTGAATTTAATGGCTGCGAGCATTGGGGAGTGTGGGGGTGTGGCATCTTGTTGACACCATGTCTGTCCCACTGGTGCTTGCCAAATGGGTGCCCAGGTCACCCGAGAGGCCCATCTCGTTGGTGCTTCCCATGTGCAATTCCATGTCACCCGCATCTGGGTTACGAAGTATGCTTTTGTACATGCTATTGTTTTAAGGTATTTTTTAAGAAAATTGAAGAGTAATGGTCAAATACTTTAGATTAATGAAATATGCATTTTTACATGTCACGTCCCCATGCCTCCAACCGGCTAGGAGGACGCGATCACCATGGCATTAACCATGCGGGCTAAGAGCCCATGAACATGTACATGCACAAAATTGCTGAAACATGATGCTTAAACAAGAACTTTAAACTAGAATATACACACATAAATATTTATCATGCACGGGTGCAATTATTCAACATACACAGCTACAATCATGTATCTTGCACAGCGGAATCAATTATGCACTCACACAGGCAGTCATTCAACATGTTCATTTCATATCAATAATAGTCAACATGGTTGTAGAAGTAAAATGCACAAGATCACTTATCTTATGAAGAAGTCGTTCCGTAACCAGCTACGTCGCTGCAACGTTCCACCCAACCATAGGCCAGCGTGCTCCTTAATCTCTCAGCAACGCTACCACCCCCGAGCTGGTCATGATTCTCCAAGGAATAAGGGAACAAGCAGGCTTACACATAGCCAAGGATATACAAAACACAGCCAAGCCAACACAGTTGGGTTTATCAGGCCATCAAGGAGTTGGGGAAAGGCTCAATGCTAAGCTGGTGAGATCATTACAGAGCCAAGAACACCTACACCAGAACTAGCCTGACCTCTAAGACACCCAAACACACCCAACACAAGGAATCAGTCCCTTCTCTGCGAAATAGTCCCTCAGGCCCTGCATTCCCTTCCAGTGCTATTCAGGGGTGATGGGGAAGAAGGCCAGCCCTCTAGCTCTGTCTGTGTGGTTTCCAGCCACTAGGTTTATCAAGCAAACCATGCCCCCATCCCTGCTCCCAACACAATCTGAAGACCAACCATTGCACTCAGGCAATTAATTCAGCTGTCACAGCTTAAACAGGGAAACAATTCCTAAGTCATTCTTGGCCCTATCATTGCCAAAATGACTCTCCAGTGAATTTACAACAGTTACCAAACACAACAGCAACACAATTCCAATAGGGGGAAATCGGCAGTCCGTTCAGGGCAAGGAAGCAAATGGAAAAGGAATTACACAGGCCGCCACACAATTCTTAAGTGTGAAATGACTCCCTACAAGAAATCGTGGGTGATAGTGGCAAAACAGCTCCCAGCTTGCTGTGCGTGAGACTAACGAGCAATTGCTTGTGCGTGAGAATGAATGACTCCGTCCCAAAACGTAAAGAAACCACAATGAAACACACTGTGCATGAGAGAACCACAGTAGCACAGTAAATCGTGGATAAAAGAGCACGGCTCTCAGCTCGCTGCATTAGTTGGAAAAATGAGGAAAAATACCTGTGCGTGAGACTAGCAAACAGAGGAGGGTTCATGCATGGAGATGAATAGCAAAATCGTGAGATCACGAATTGGAGAGTGCATGAAGGTTTTTCCTACCATAGTGAAGTCAACAGTGGGTGGAGTGTGCATGTGGGTGAGGACTGACAGTCCTACCACCCCACTCTCAAAGATCATAACTGCCTCAACCACTAGCATCCTTTCTTATTAAAAGTGGTTGGAATAAAACAGGGTAAGAAGACACATGGATTTTCACCCTATTGGCCAAAGTTGGACAAATTCCCCCACATCCTCATCCTTGGGAAAATCATGCCCCTTTCTCATTTTAGTTGCCGCGATCATAGCTGGTCGGGTTCATTTAATTAATTATAGATGCATATTTACATGATGACCAACATAATATATGTCGCATGCCCCGATATGCCATCGGTGATAACTTTAAATCCAAAACATAGCATAACCGACCAATGGTGGGGCCTTGGCTTTTAGCTCCACACCATGATCATTTACAATATATACATCATCATATACATCTAATGCAACGGGGTCAAAACCGGGGTGTTACATTACATGCTATTGATGTGACTTGATTCTACTTTGCAATTTTGCAATGGAAACTGATATTTTGGTTTTATTCTATTTTTAGATTTTTGAGAAAAATTTGTCTCGCTGGAAATTCCCTTTTTCTTTTGGTGATTAGCTGTTACAAGCTAAAATAGAGCATCATTACTCGATGAGGGGGCAGAACTAATCAGTGGTTTGGCAATTTCAAGATATTTTCACTAAACTCTCTTTTCAGAGTTTTTCAAAATATGTTTTTTTTTTAAATAAAAGATGTATTACTGCTTAAAACCGGTTACAGTGGAGCCACAAAACTGCAAGCCCTAGACAAACCACTCAGGATTCTTCCCTTCCCATTTACATTCAAACTACTAGACATTCCCTAACCCAAAAAATCGGGAGATTTCCCACTATGGAGATCTCAATCCCCGAAATACATGCAGAGCTACCGTCGTAAGCGCTGAAAGCATATAGATAACAAGACTAAATAGACCTATAGGCTGAATACATAGCCGCATAGACATAGATAGAAAAACACAAGAGATCACACCGGGGGCTCAAGGAAGCGCCAGGGACCCTGGGCTTGGGACTTCAAATTGACTTCATCCTCCCGGACACAAAAACGCTTCTACCCTGCGCACCTCTGGAGTAGTGCAGATGTTCCTCCCATTGGCGCATTGACCATACCCCCCCACCGCATGCTGCTCCGTCCCCGTATGATATAATGAAATACCCAAGCAGGACGCAATCTGGTCCACCTTACGATGCATAGGTAGGCAGTCTGAGTTGAGAGCTTCGACCTTATTGTGAATATCCTGACATTCTTCATTGTGTTCCTTTCAAGCCTTAACAAGCTATTCATCTCCCTCCTTCTTTGCCATTATCTTTGCAAGCTTCTCCTCCACTTTTGTTTTTGCACTGAGGTTCGACTAGGTAACCAAATTCATGAGAACCTAGTATATCATCACCAGCATATCATGGGCTGAGACTCTCCCCGCAGTCAATCCCAGGTCGAAGATCCAGTCATCCACCTCCTCGCGGACCTCCTCAATCAGCATAGACTTCACCTGGTCCCAGAGTGCTTTTTCCACGTTCTCCATTGCAATCCTGGAAATGAGTGGGATTCGGTCTTCGAAATCCTTCGCAGCTACTTGAGCCTGCAATTGGGCCCTATTCACCACTCTCTTCCTCTCCCGAATAATATCTTTACCTTTACCTCAGCTGACAGTCGGTCCCATACTGCCCCCTGGTTTCCCCAGACCACCTCAAGGCGGGGCCATATTATGCTTCACAGACTTTCTCCTAACTGAAACACTCAGTTCTCCTTCTACTCACAGCTCACACTCTAAACTTAGCAGTCGGTCTCTAATGCTCCTTTGAGCGTAGGTAGTTGCTTCTGCAAACTTCTTCGGATAAATAGCCAAAATTCCCATGAATGCGTTAACAGTTCCATCCCGAGAAATGATGGCCCATATCCAGCCACCTTCCATCCCCGTACCTCGCATGGGATGTATTTTAAATGCATTCATCATACCTGGTTTAGCAATCTGTGTGGAGTCTGAATGACCTTTCCTCTCATGACCTCCTTCGTACCCTATCTTAATGGTTTGATGATAATCCTAGATTATCATGATCTGAGGCCACATGCGAAACACGGGTTAAAGGAGTTGACGCATGGGAGGACCTTTCTACCTCTTGTCCCTGCCACATTCCTCTATTGCACTTCCCATCATCTACCCTCTGTCACCCACATCATTAGCGGCTAGTTGACAGCATTTGGGAATCCACTGCTCTCCCTTGAATTCTTCTAGTCATCCCCTCCGACTGGCCCTGACGTCATTAACACCAATGTTAGCCATTAAATCCACCACCTGTTTTGCTTCTTGCTTGACATGGTGAAAGGATAGCGTCGGATACATCACTACCATGGATCGAAGGTCATCCAGCCTACCAGCAAGGCACTAGCTAAATGCCACCTTCATCTCTGATTCACCATTAGCCATCTATTGTGCCATGTGGATGAGGATCCTGGAATCTCCTTCTACTATCGCCAGCAACCACCCATTCCCAATGATAATTTGAATGCCATGGATCATCCCTTCCAACTCTGCTGAGTTATTGGTGTATGTTCCTAACGAACCATAAAATACCTGAATAATTTCTCCATTACAGTTCCTACAGACCCCTCCATATCCTGCATCCCCGGGATTGCCTCTGGCCGCTCCATCAAAATTTACCTTAAAGACCAAAATTTGTGGTGAATACCACGAAATCGGGCTCTCCACTCTATAGGATTTGGGTTTTTGGAGTAGCTCATTGATGACTCCCCTATCTAGACCCCATGCCTTCACTATTCTGTTTTTCGGCCCTGCGAATTCCTTATCCTCATCACTCCATTGCATACTGTGCACTGTCTCCATCAAGTTGGTTGTTATGGTTTTCCAGGCTTCCTTATGGTTGTTATTGTTTTCCCCTAAAAATTCCAATGTTTCTTTCCTTCCAGATTACCCATATCACCGTGCCTGGAAAGGCTTGCCACAGAAAGTGTAAGATATTGTTTTTGAAAGCCTTGGGGTTCCAGTCTCTTAAGGTTTGATCTAGGTTCCCTTTGCTTCGATTACTTTTCTTCAAGATTTGCGCTCCTTTGTCCCAAAGGTCAGAGGCGAAAGGACATGCATCAAGAAGATGGCCCATGCTCTCCTCCTGGTTAGCACACAACACACACTGAGATGGCCCTTGAATCCTTCTGCACCTTAGGTTTTCCTCTGTTAGTATTCTGCATCTAACCACAAGCCAATAGAAGGTGGACACCTTCGGCTAGGGATTGGAGGCCCATACTTTCCCCCAAATCTCATCTTCCTATGCCTGCCCCTTTATTTTAATGTTATATTCCTCTTTTATGCTAAATGTCCCCTTCTGAGAATATCCCCATCTGAGTATGTCATCCCTGTTCTTGATCCGCACGCATCGTTCTTTTAATTCCTCCCTAAAGGTTCTAATGTATTCTGCCAAAATTTAATCGTCCTGGTCTATCGACATCATCCACTTTCACCTACCGTCCTGAGGATTTCCTTCCCAGTACTGATGAACCTTTTCTTTTCCTTCTTCCAAACATCTGATCCTGATATGCTACCATTTTGGGTAAGCCCCTAGCTTTGGGATTTGATTCCAGGAATTGTCCCAAAACTTGGCAAGGTTTCCATATTGAATTTCCCAGAAACTATGCTACTGGATCAATCTTTGGCCTTCCCTCGCCTTCTTGCATATGTGGGATCCCTGGGGGTCCCCATTGAATCGCACCAGCTGAGAGATTGGCCTGCCCCCTTATTTTAATGTTATATTCCTCTTTTATGCTAAATGTCCCCTTCTGAGAATATCCCCATCTGAGTATGTCATCCCTGTTCTTGATCCGCACGCATCGTTCTTGTAATTCCTCCCTAAAGGTTCTAATGTATTCTGCCAAAATTTAATCGTCCTGGTCTATCGACATCATCCACTTTCACCTACCGTCCTGAGGATTTCCTTCCCAGTACTAATGAACCTTTTCTTTGCCTTCTTCCAAACATCTGATCCTGATATGCTACCATTTTGGGTAAGCCCCTAGCTTTGGGATTTGATTCCAGGAATCGTCCCAAAACTTGGCAAGGTTTCCATATTGAATTTCCCAGAAACTATGCTACTGGATCAATCTTTGGCCTTCCCTCGCCTTCTTGCATATGTGGGATCCTTGGGGGTCCCCATTGAATCGCACCAGCTGAGAGATTGGCCATCCCCTTGCATGTTTAATATGACATATCTTGGCCAAAGGCTCCTGCTTATAATTGCACCACGGCCACCATATCTTGGCTCCCTGCACCTTCCCCACCACTTCAGGGTCTCTGAAGCCAAGGCCCCCTTTCTCCCTAGGCATGCTTACCTTCTCCCGGCTAACTAGGGAAAATTTTGCTTTACTCTCTCTCCCAGCCCATACGAAATTTCGTTGGATGCTTATGATTTCCTTTAAAACTGACTTTGGAGAAGATAGGACTGAAAATAGATACATCGGGATGGCGTGGAGGACTTACCTGACCATCACTAACCTCCCAGGAAGGTTTAGTGGCTTCAGAACCCAACTCGCCAATCTATCCTTTACCCTGTCCAGCAGATCCTGCCAAGAAGCTTGCCTAAGATTCCTTGTCCCAATGGGACCCCTAGATATTTAGTTGGCAACATCCCTTTCTGAAATAACAAAATTCTCCCAATGTTTTTCTGGGTTATGAGTGGAGTGTTGAAGAAAAATATCTAGGACTTCTCTAGGTTAACTTCAAGTCCCGACGCCTTGGAAAAGGTCACTATACTAGTTTTGTAGGCTCTCGCCTCTTGGACTGAAGGGTGCCCCATCAACATCGTGTCATCCACAAATTGTTAGTGAGTTTTCTTATCCATATCCTCATAAAATGATGGACCTCTGATCCTCCCCTGTCCTGCTTGAGATTTGATGAGTTTGCTTAACCCTTCTACAGCCAAAATGAAGAGAAATGGGGATAGGGGGTCTCCCTATATGATACCCCTAGAAGGTGAGAAAATCCTTGTTGGGGAGTCGTTCAGGAGGAATGAGAAGGAAGGAGAGGATACCAAACCCATGACCCACTCCACCCATTCCTGACAGAGTCCAAAAGCTTGAAGCACCCTCTCCAGATACTTCCAACTGAGCTTGTCATAAGCTTTGGCTATATCTAGTTTGATAAGCATGCTTGGGATTCTAGTGCATTTTAGCGAGTGAGTAGCTTCCAGTACCGTGATAATACCATCTAGGATTTTCTGTCCCTCAACGAAGCCTGATTGATTCGGGCTAATGAGCCCCAAAAGTAGGGGTTTAAGTCTGTTTTCTATGACCTTATCAATTATCTTATAAATAACATTACAGAGAAATATGGGTCTAAACTTACCTCGAACGTCCGCACCCTCACTCTTTGGAATTAGAGATAGAAAAGTTGCATTGAAAGCTTTGAGCACTCGTCTACTTTTCCGTGATTCCTCAACTATGGCTCAGACCTCCTCTTTGATCATGTCCCAAAAGAAATGAAAGAAGTTGGATGTGAACCCATTAGGGCCTGGAGCTTTCCCTTGAGCCAGCTGCTGCATTACCTCCTCAACCTCCTCCATGGAGATAGGTTTGGTAAGGCTCTCATTATCCTCCCTCGATACTGATCTAGGAATCAAAGATGTGATCCTGTCAACATCTTGTTCCCTCTCAATATTGTCTTTTGTTATGATTTCCTTGAAATGGTTGACTAGGTCCTCCTCAACTTCTTCCCTAGTTCCCACTTGTGTCCCATTGGGCTTTTTAAGATTGTAGATCTTTGACCCTAGCCTATTGCTAACCATAGAGATGTGGAAGAATTTGGTATTTTTGTCTCCCTCCCTCAGCCATTTGACACATGAATTCTGTTTCCAGAATATTTCCTCCGTCTCTCTTTGGCTTCCAGCTGGGCACAAAGGTCTTTCTCCTTTCCTTTCAACTCCAGGCCCCACCCAGATTCCATCCCTTTTTGCTGGATGAGATTCATTTCCTGAACAATCCTTTTTTTGTCCTCAAATATGTTTCCAAAGTCTTCCTTGTTCCATGTACGGATCTTGGCCTTTAGTGCCTTGAGCTTCAGTTGGAAGCTGTACATCCTTGTCCCCCCTAGGTCATCCATCTCTTGCCACCACTGCTCTACTAGACCCTTGAAGTCCTTGTGTTCTAGCCAGAACTGTTCAAAGTGAAAGGTTTTAGGTAGCCAACCTACTGCCCCATCCCATCTTAGGCACAGAGGCCAGTGGTCAGATCCTGCTGCTGGGATCACATTCGCCCTAATCTCCCCTGTACCCCTAGCCGTGTTCTCTATTACCAAGAATCGATCTAAAATCGAGGAAACCAAGTGGTCTCCTCCTCTCCTATTCTTCCAAGTAAACCACCCATCCCTAGTTTCTAAGTCCACTAGGGCGCTTTGGGCGAGGGCTTCCCAAAATTCCTCCTGATATTTGTCGAGCCTCCTTCTTCTACCCTTTTTTTCCCGGAGAGATGTTATCAAATTAAAATCCCCACCTATAATCTGGTTTCCTTCCTTGGCCATTGCACAAAGCCAGCGTAGGTGATGAACAAAAGCTTGCTTTTGTGGGAAGGCACTCGTCCCGTATATATTCACAATCGTCCCTGTGATTTTTGTACCTAAGATTTGGAACTCTACTAATAGGGAGAAATGACTAGCTCTCCACTCCACTGATCCACCTCTCTAGGTTTCCATAAAATAGCCATCCCCCCTTTCAAGCCATCTGCGTCTAATGCCATGACCTTGCTACCTTTCCATATCTTTTTCCATATCTTCTGCATTGTCTCAAAACTACACTTGGTTTCTTGCAAAAAGAGAATGTCTAGTTTTTCCTGCTTTATCTTCCTAGCTAGGGTTCTAATCTTCCTTGGGTGATTACACCCCCTAATATTCCAGGTAACTATCTTCATAGGGTAACTTTACTTACTTCAGAGAAGGCCTCCTTGATCGTGGGATACTGGCCTGATTTGATTAGCTTGACTCCAATTTCTGCTATCCTCTGCTTGTTCATTTTCTGACCTCTCTTCTGGTCCTCTTCCGGCGTTTTCCTCTTGCTGCCCTTCTGCCCCTCCACACTTATCCCCAGATCCTTGTGAGCTTTAGATCGGATAATTGCTTGTTGTAAAAGTTTGATTTGATCTCGGGATACATAGTCCGAGCCTGCTTTCCTACATTCTTCTTCCAGGGCGTCCAGATCTAGATCACCGAGATCCATGTCCTCAACTTCGTCTTCTTCCATGATGACTAGCCTGTTGCCACTGTTGCTCTCATCGGTTGCCTCCTTCATCTCAATCTCCTAGGATTTCGCTGAATCTCCTTCTTCTTTCGCTTTCTTCTCTTCCACTTCCTCCAAGACCTAGAAAGGGTTTGAAGAGCTCACGGGTTTTCCAAATCCTTCCTTACACGCCCTTTTCCCTCCATTACTCCGACCCCTCCTCCTATTTTTGACCTGAGTGAATCCGTCGTTTGCTGGTGTCTCCTCCTGATCCTGTACTTTCTTCTCCTGACTCCCTCTTGGGTAGTTCCTCCCAAAATGGACATACTCATGGTATATCCTGCACCAGAAGGGTAACTGTTCATAGTCGATTTGCTGGATCCATTCCTTATCATCCCAATTCAGGTTGATTGCTTCAGGGAGGTCCTTCGAGAGATCCATACACACACATATTCGAGCAAATGTGGTATACCTCTGGAGCTTGGTTTGCTCAGCGACTTTCACAAATTCCCTAATTCAATTCCCAATATCACGTAGGACTTCCATATCCTAGTATTCCCCAGGAAGACCCATCAGGCGAATCCACACTAGGGCTACTGTCATATCCTCTACTTCAAGGTTGAATCGCTCCTTCCATGGCCGGAGGTAAAGCTTTGCCAAGAAGAAAAAATATGGCCCTCCTTCCAAGATCCTGTCACGATCTTCCTAATTGAAGAAGATGATGGTGAAAAAACCCTTCGCTCCCAACTACAGGTCATAATGACCCTTTGGGCTCCATGTGCTTTGAATCCATTGAACCAAATCTTTCACCCTGGGCCAGATCTCCACAAATTTCCCAATTAGGGCCTTCTCCCTCCACATCTCTATTTTCCCTCAGATCGATTCTGATTAGATCTAGATCGTCGAGATCATTTGTGCCCTCGGGAGGCACCCTCCCAAGCCCGATCTCCTCCCCTCGCCTGTCCTCTCTTTTCTCCCACTATTTCTCATCAACCCTCGGCTCCTCACTGTGGCTATCGTCATGCCTTTACGGTGGGGGTTTGCATCCCCCACCCCTCTTGAGCCAAGCACAGATCACTTCGGCACTTCCCTTCTCCCCGCATTGTCAAAAAATCATCTCCCTAAAACATGTCATGCTCTCAACTCCTTCATGTTGTTGATCAATTCCATCTTCAAAATATTTTTATATTAATTTCTATAATTTATAGAATTTTATTTTAACATTCAATTTTGCAATGGAGACTGATAGCTTTGGTTTTATTTTATTTATTGATCTTTTATAAAAAATAATGGGGCTATAAACTTTTCCTTTTTCGTGAGTGTAGATTGGCTATCCAATACCATCTTTCAAAGCTTCTGTTCCCCACCAAAATAGAACATCACTCAAAATAGAACATCAGTGTTGGCTCACTGGGCAAATGTGATCAATAGTTTGGCCACTTAAGAGATCTTTAGATCTTTTAAGAGTTTTGCAGAATATGTTTTTATTAATTTTTACATTATATACAACCTTTTATCTGTGCTCTTTTTTAATTTTCACTCTAAATGAAAACCATTTTCATAGAAACAATGAGAATAGAATTTAAGAATTATATTCTATGACATAATAAAAATAGTACTACTATTACAATATTTCAATTGTTCTTAATAAGTATTGATGTTTTAGTTGTGGTACTATGCTTGCTAATACAAATTACTTAATGTGGAAAAAATACATGTGAATTTTGTGAGTTATTTTAATCATAAAATATTAATATATACTTATTTAATATGGATTTATTAAACATGTTCATACAAATTACTTAATGTAGAAAAAAATACATGTGAATTTTGTGAGCCATTTTAACCATAAAATATTAATAAATATTTATTTAAATATGGATTTATAAAGCATGTTGAAGAATCCATTCATGTCATGTTATATATTAATTTAGTCTTATTAAATAATAAAAAGATTATACTTTAAATATTTGTTATTTGTGTTTTGGTCGTCTATTGATTTTCAAGTGTGTATTTGTGTTTGCACAAATGTATGTAAAAATGGATGAATGTACATCACAACATCACCTCACACTAAGTTGTATAGTAATTTTTCACATAATATATTAATTTCATTTTAAATAAAAATATTCATTCTAAATCAATTTTCATTTCCAATTCCAAATTTATAATTTTATAATTTCAAAATAGATCTTATCAAACCTCAAATAGATGAATCAATGCAAAATTTAATAACTACCATAAAAAACACAAAATTCTTGTCATTAGTGATATAATAGTATACTAAATAACATATAATGTTTCCAACTTTCAACCTTCTCTAATGTTATCTATTTTTTACTTGTTTTAATGCCTTAAAATTTTCATGTGAAGAATTTTATGTGTTTTTTGTTTTTGTTTTCATTTTGTTGAAGATAAGTGTGTTTTCAACACTACTCTTATTTCCAATTTTATTGGCTTTTAAAGTGAATATTAATATCTAAATTAAATTAAATTTTAAAAACTTTAGTTTTGTTTATACAATCATGTATTTAAACTATATAATAATAAAAAAATTAAGATAAAAAAAATTATTCGTTTTCATTTTCCATATTTATTTTAAGATGGGGATGCCCCTCCTTCGTGGTAACTTAGTTAATGACAAACCTGTGAGTCACTGGGTTCTTCCACTTGCCAAAAAAAGAAAAATGAGGTTTAAATACTTAAACTATATCATATAAAATTATGAAATCATTATTTGCATATTCAACTTATATTAGATAAGTTAGGTAATAAAATACTTCAATCAAAAGAAATTAATTCAATCAAAATTATATTATTGCATTTTGAAGTGTTTTAATTGCAGTTTTATTTGAGGAACCTTCATGTATCAAATATTGTAATTTTTTTGTGCTACCTTTGGTTACAACTTACAATGCTCACACAATTTGAAGTTATTTGTACTTAAACCCAAACTTCCTTAGCCTAAATTCAAGGTTAGAAGTAGAGTATTGTATTATTTGATGAAGATGCAAGTATTATATAATATATAATACTTGCATCTTATATACTTGCAAGTATATATTATTGTATTCATTAAATTCTTTGAATTTTTTATTATATTATAAATTGTAAAAAAATTGTTACATATTTATAAAATAAGAAATTTAAGATTTATTATAAATAGTTTTTATATTTAAAAATTTACTCTATATTTTTATCCAATATTATTTTATCATTTGAAAATATTTAAATATTTAAATTAATAACTTATTTATTAATAATTAAAATCACCTTTAATTACAAAAAAAAATAGGGCTAATAATGAATTTATTCATTTTCGTAATTAAAAATTTCATATATATAAAAATAAATAAATTTAAATGTATTTTAATTTTTTTTATTTGTGAGTTTGTTTAGTATTTTTTTTTAAACCATTCTTTCTCACATTTTATTAATAAAATTTTTATTAATAAATTTTAATTACTGGCATGGTGTATTGTTCTCATTGAATACATTTTATTAATAAATTTTAATTATTCATATTGTTTATTATTCTCATTGAATTTATTATTATTGTTTTGTATCTCAAACTTAGTATTATTCAAACTTAGTATCTACATTCTATGTTTAGGGTTAATGATTAGATGCTTTTAAATATCACATAACCATTATGTAGAAACTCCATTCATGGGCGATAAGGTGAAATAGCTTTGAAGTACAAGTGTAAAGTGATTTTAATTGATTAAAAACTCATCTTTCATAAATTAATAAATTAATAATCAAAAACTTAAGAACACAATTAACTAATTATTATATATGGGTAAGTCTTATTTTCACACATTTCTTACAATTTAATATAAAAAAATTAATTAAAAAAAAACAATCTAAAAACAACCATCTATTAACATCAATATGCAATGAATATTTTTTTTCTAGTTTTAGTTTTACCAAATGATATTTTGGTATAATATTTCTTTGCACCATCTCTACAATTATCAATATATGTTATTTTTAATTTTATTCATAATTTTTTTTTAAGAATTTCGAATAATATATCTTTACATTGAAAATTTCACTTGGTTTACAAACATAAAATTTAACCAATTCTTTAAAAATGATAAATTTAGAACCTTTAAAAAGACATTCATTTGATGGACTTTATAAAATCTAACTAATTCTAAAAAAGATAGATTGAAGAAGAACATTCATTTCATCAACTTTAAATTTCATGTATATGTCTTTAAGTAATCAATTAAATGATATATGTTAGACCTTCTTTATATTCTAATGTTTTAATACTTCTGGGCATCACATCATTGTACTCTTTGTTGTTTAATATGATCTTTTAAGAAAAGATAATTTTTGGTCAATCATGAAGTGGCATTTGATTCACTTATGCCCCAGCGCATCAACTCCATATCTGACCAATATGGTATGTGGCGCCTTTACATGGCAAGAAAGGGCCTACTGTCCACATGAGCTTCTCATACTTTAGGCTTTATTGTCATTTTGCCTTTTTGGGGTAAGGAAGTCGAATAGTTAGTAACTACCAAGATAGTTTTTTTCAGAAGAAAAAATACCAGTCTTTGTTATTCAGATGAATCAAAAGACATAATATACAATACCATCTTCATGACAGAAGGAGGAGTCATATCCATATCAGCACATAGACAAAAACATAAATAAATCTGCATAGCTTCCAGGCAGCAAAAAAAAAACAAAGTTTGATCGATTCAGACTTTTCTCATCATCCCTGAATTATCAGGTCAGATATGTTGCAAAATCGGAAGTGGCCCACAAACATACATTCTTAAGCATGACCTACTAGCTGATACGTCTTCTGAGTATCAGACAAAAAAAGAAAAACAACTGTGTAACATTCAAATGCTGAAAAAATGATGATTAACAGCAGCTAAAAAAGAATGGAGTGGCTATGTTCAATGACTATCCCTTCCAATGTTTCAATGAAATATCCAGTTCCCATATCCAAATTCAATGCCTGCTTAGAAAGACCATCAGCCATCATGTTGTGCTCTTGGAAGATATGTTTGAAAATCACCGGTGGGGCAAGTTGCAGCATATATTTTATTTCATCACACCAGTGCATCAAAGAAGGAAGATTAAGGGCTGAAAGTCTATTTATCCAGGAAATAATCACCATCGAATATCCATATATCAAATGAATGGGCAGACCCATCAAACAGCTCACTCTAAGAATTGCCCAAAGAGCCAGAAGTTCTGCTCTTGTGTTCGTGCTGCATCCACAACCCAATGAGAAACTGTAATAATGGGTTTCACTAAGATAGATCACAAACCCAGCTCCTCCATCATTCATTGTAGCAGCACCATCAAAATAACCACAAGGAAAGATATGCTGCGGTTTTGGACCAATCTTTCGGCATTTTTTAAATTTTTGAGGCACGGGGTAAAGAGATTGAAAACTTTCTATTCTGGAGATAAGTGAAGAAGCAGAGGGTTTCCCATTATCAAATATACAATTATTTCGTAGCAGCCAAATGAACCAAAATACAAAAGGAGGTATATATCTAATCGGAGCAAATCGGGCTATGCTTGTAAACCAGTGTGCTAAGAAGGACTGAACAGAATTGAAGGAAGGTAAAGAGAAACCCTGACGGATTGCAAAGTGTGAGAAGATTTTCAGAGTAAAAGGGCATAATAAGAAAAGGTGGCATATATCTTCGCTATTTCTTTCACATAAAACGCACCTGCTAGGACCAAAAAACCCCGGGATTGAAGGTGATCCCAAGTAAGTAGCCTTTCCTTTACCAGAAGCCAGCTGAAACAGATTATCTTTGACGGAATATTTAATGTCCAGAGGGTGTCCAAAACTAGATTGTGCACCTCTGAATTATTTATCAGAAAGAAACTGTCATATCCTTTAGCAGCAGTGATCGGGCCCACGTAATTGCTATGAGACCAAAGGAGCGAATCACACATGTCTTTTAATCGAATTCTATTGTATTCCAGTCCTTTAATATAAATTTCCCAGTGAATTCTCCATTCCTCACAAAGATCAAGCTCCTCCACAGTAAACCAATACCCTGAAGCAAAGGAAGTGTTGTTCCTTGCCTGTTCAAGTGTACATATCCCATAGTCTTCCAGGTAATCTCTCAATTTAGCTGGAAGGATGAAGGAGCTACCCATTCCAACAACAAGGTCCACACCAATACGGACATCTGATCCATTCCCCACCTACCAAAGAACTCCTTTTCCAATCCAAGGCAGAGTTTTAATAAAGCCTTTCCAGATAAGCGAGGCATTTTGAGTTCTAAACTTTTTCTCCCTAAAGCAAGTTTGTAGTGGCAGATTTTTCATATATTTGGCAGAAAGGAGATGATTCCAGATGCCAGTACTATTTAGAGCACACCAAAAAAAATTCATCCTTAAAGATAAACTAAAACTAGGGAGGTGTTTTATTCCCCAGCCCCCTTGGGCAATAGGATGCGCTAGAAAATGCCAATCTATCAGGTGGAACTTCTTTTGTTTAGTGGATGACCCCCACAGAAAAGAAAAGACAAGTTTTCTAAGCTTGTCTAAAATAGAGGAAGGAATCGGAACAAGGGCCATCCAGTAGACTGGTAAGCTAGAAAGCACAGAACGAACCAGGACAAGGCGTCCACCCATAGGCAAGAGTCTATTTGTCCAGTGATTGATGCGCTTCTCGAATTTGTTAAAAGCTAGTGCCAATATTTGACTAGATAACCCGAGGGTTTCAAAAAGTAACCGAGATAGGTGAAACCCTGATTAAGATGTGCAAATCTGTAAGGAAGGAGGCCTGTTATTCTGCTTAGCAGGGCAGCATCCAAATCATAGTGAAGAAAATAGGATTGGTCCACATTAATTCTCAAGCCAGAGGCTTCACAAAAGGTGTCAAGTAAGACTTTAAAAGCAATCCATTCCTCAAAAGAGCCCAAGCCAAATAAAATCACATCATCTACGAATAGTAAATGAGTGAAATAAATTATGCGAAATCTTGATTCCTTTGATTTTACCATTTCTCTTAGCATCTTCAATCAGAAGGCTGAGTCCTTCAATAACCAATATAAAGAGCAGAGGGGACAAGGGGCATCCCTGCCTGATTCCTCGAGAAGCCGGAAAGAAAGAAGAAGGAGAACCGTTAACAAGGACAACAAAATTTGTAGATGTGATACACCCCATTATCCAGTTCACACCAACAAGGGGAACCCCAATCTGGATAAGGATCAGCCGAATGAAAGTCCAATTAACCTTGTCAAAGGCCTTTTTCAAGTCCAACTTTAGGATGAGAGCACATTTCCTTTTCAATTTAACAGAATGGAGGACTTCCTAAGTGATGGCTCTAGGCTCATGGATCTGACGGTTCTTTAAGAATCCAAATTGCTAAGGAGAGATAGAGGAGTCCAAAAAGGGTTTGAGTCTCAGAGCCGCAACTTTAGAGATCAGTTTATAGCAGAGATTGCACAAAGAAATAGGCCTAAAGTCAGCAAAGGAAACAGGATGTTCAACTTTTGGTATAAGATCTAAAAAGGTGGAGTTTAAGGAAGGGGCAACTTTACCCAAGAGTCTTGATGATTCCACCATATTGACCAGAAGTGGACCCAGAAGATCAAAAAAGGACAGATATAGCTCAACCGTCTAGCCATCGGGCCCAAGGGCTTTGTCTTTTTTAAAATTCTTTAGTGACCCTTCAATTTCTGAAAGAGAGACAGAGCTAGTAAAGACTTTTTGCTCTTCCCTAGAGATATAGGAAGGAAAAAGACGAATAACCTTCAGCTGAACAGAAAGATTAGTCAAGTGATCATCAGCAAAAACATTTTTAAAATAGAGAACCCCAAGAGCTTTGATGCTCTGATCGTTCGATAACCAAATACCCTCTTCATCCTTTAAACTCCAGATGGCATTCTGATTTTTACAGCCCGATGCCACGGCATGGAAAAATTTGGTATTGGCATCCCTGTTCATTGCCCAAGTGACTCTGCTTTGAAGTCTTGCAAAGTAAATTTCATGATCCAATTGCTTTTGAAGGTCAGCTTTCAAAGCACTCAATCTGCATTGTTGTTCCTGATTTAAGATGGCAAATTGTGAAGAAAGTAAAAGAGAATTAATTTCTTCTTCCAAAGAAACAGATTTATCCTTCATATTTTGTGATTCCACCTTAGTCCATGCTTTCACCTTCTCTTTTAAAAGGCAAAGCTTGTATGAAAGATTATTCATATCATCCAAAAAATCATTCGAATGGAGAAGAGGCCATTCAATACGAATCATATTAACAAAATCCAAATTCCCTAACCAAGAGTGATTGAATTTGAAAGGGTAAAGGCATGGATTCTGTTGATCTCTCCATTCAAGCAAGACAGGGAAGTGATCTGAAATCCCGCATCTATGAGCCCAAACTCTATGTCTAGGCAAGGAGCTAATGAGCTGATCTGATAGAAAAAAACGATCCAATCTTTTGGAGATGCCTTCTTCCCCTATCCTACCATTCCTCCATGTTGGGCCTGCATAGGTTGGAGCAATATCCACTAAATGATGATCAGAGAATAAATTGGAGAAGAAAGAGCCCAATGGGTCTAATTGCACTTTGGATCCCCAAATCTCAGAGGCATTCAGTGTTAAATTCAGATCACCAGCAAGAATAAGGTTAGGTATCGAGAGGAGGCCACCCAAAGCCACAGCTGTCCAAAAGGTATCCCGGTTAAGATAGGGCCCATAAACATTGAGAATGGAAATAGGTAAAGTCGAGCCACGCTTCGAGAATGTCACTATTAGAAGGAAAAAAAAAATCTCGTCTGTTTCAGCTGCGTCCCTAGTCCCTGCACCTTATACTCCTTTATCCACTCGACTGAAAAACGTGGCTCGTAAGCTTGCCTCCTCATCTCAAAGGGTCCTTAGAGCTTTGACCCCACCACATTCAGATACCTGATGCGTATTCTTTCTTTGAATGTTTGTGGGTTGGGAGGCTCAGCCAAACAAAAAAGCCTCTGTCATTTGTTTTTGTCACTCTCTCCCGATGTTGTACTTCTTCAGGAAACTATGACCAGTACCTACCCAGCCCTCTTTGCCTTCTCCAAGCTATGTCCGGGTTGGGAGTTTTGTGCTCTTAGCTCTTCCGGGCTCTCTGGAGGAATTCTCTCTGCCTGGAACCCTAAGATGCTCAGATGTAAAGCTTTCCATACGCTGGCTAGTATTCTACTAACTACCAAGATAGTTATTGAAGAGTCACAACACAGTTACCTTAGGAATATTATAAATGTAAGATCTAAAGGAGAATAGTCTAGCTTTCCAAGATAGACTATACAGGTGGCTCACTCTAAAGAGGCTAGTGTGAGGGGCCCGGGCTCCTCAGGACACCCCCTTCCTCTAAATGAATGAGGTTGGAAGGCCTTCACAGGTGGGTTAATTAGCGAAACACTATAAATGATTCTTCTTTGGGTTGAGCCCTTGAAAGGTATTAAAATGTAAAGGGTGTCCTTCCTCAGCAATTTGTAAACATATAGGGAGTTTTTGTAGGAAATAAATTTAACTCCACAAATTGTGATGACCTACTCACAAAAATTAATTGATAACCTTTTTAATAATTGCTCCGGGTTGCATAAGAAGTTATCCTAATTCCCCGAAAGGATGATCCCTCTCGGCATAAGTACGGAGCTTTTCCCAGAACATGCGGGGGCTACATAGGAACATAGGAGCTACAATTATAATAGTAATCATTCTCTCAGTGTGTATTGTGTTGATCGTGGTGTTAAGTAAGCTGATTAATAGAGAACTAAGGGATATCATTTCTGTATCAAGTAATTGAAGAGAGGAACTATTGATTGATGATCGATCACTGGCAAAAGTGGTATCAGAGCCAAGCATCAAGTAATTCTGCATACATCTAATTTGTAAGTCTCTGCACTACAATCTTTTTCATTTTGCTCTGTGTTGACAACTGTTCTAGTTAAGTAGCATCTGTTGTAGGCAAACGGAAATGGTTTGCTGAGTAATTGAGGAATATCCTTAAGGTTTTAGGAGGTCATATATAGGGTAATAGCCGTTTGTGATTGAGGCACCGTAAATCCTGTTGGTTTTGACCTAGAGTGTGTATAAACCTTAATTAAATGGATCCCTCAATGGACATAGCTACTCACACCTTGCTAGACTGTCAGCAAGACAACAATGGAGAAGTATTTCTTTCTGAGAGACGCTCATCCTTTGCAAAATGTTCCACATCTTCCGACTCCTCTTCAATTATTCATATAGAAAACACAAACCCTTCATCTGAATGGGAATTACC
Organism: Pseudotsuga menziesii; assembly: GCA_001517045.1. NCBI lineage: Eukaryota > Viridiplantae > Streptophyta > Pinopsida > Pinales > Pinaceae > Pseudotsuga > Pseudotsuga menziesii. The sequence goes on from LPNX011007629.1 coordinate 111,140, forward strand.
AGCTATTCTGCCCCGTGATGTATATAAGTTATCTTATTGGGAATATCTTACTTGTACACATATTAAACTATCCTTAGTAGATATCTCATTCACTGACTCAGAAGAGCCAGTTCACATAAATTTGTTAGAAAGAAAACAAATAGACTGGGCTAAGCGTCAAGGTTATAAATATGCTCACCTTGGAGCCATTAAACTTGGCTTAGGACCTCTTGTTCATCCCTATCTCCCAGTATCATCTCTCTGTGTAGCTGTAGATACCCGTCACACCCAATTTGCAGATGCTGTCATTGGTGGCTTTACAGACCCTCTCCACGATGGTTCGACCTTCGGCACCATCTTTCCCAAGTATAGTGTAAGCCTTTCTGACCCTCACATATATGACTTATTGAAAGCTTACATTCTCCCGCAGGGATTCCCTATGATGACCGGTTCTAAGATTCTTCAACTTAAGAGTTTAGTTGTTGTTCGATTTGGTAATGATACCATCCCTCCGCTCAGATTCCATGTCCATCAGAGTTCACACTTGCTCAGCGTGGTGGAACGCGACAAGTCTAAATAAGCACAACCAGTTACATTCGACTGGACTGGCATAAAGTATCCCCAGAGTTGGGAAATCAAATATAATGAGCTGAGAAACATTGAAGCTAAAAAAAATGCTTTAACCTCTAGACCTATAAGCTTCAACAGACAGACAAGCTCTTTCCGATACATAGAACCTGAATCCACTCCTGCCCCTGCAAACTCTCTTCTCCGTAGTTCTTCTGTTTCAAGCATACCTAATAACAGCAGAAGAAATCTACAAGGCAATCCTCTTCTCAATAACTCAGACACTATTTCTTTTACAGGCCTACATGAAAATGAACACCGAGGGCAACATCAAAATTGTCCCGCCTGTAAAAAGACCCTCCAGAGAATAGAACACCAGCAAAAGAGACCAAGCCTAGGGATGTTCTCTACATCACTCCCTAGACAAGGAAGTGCCTTGGAAGCTACAATCCAGGGAAGGAAATCCTATCATCCAGGAAGGAACTTTCCTGACACTCCATTTAGGCAGTATACTTCTGATGGGGGTTATAAGAAAGAATTTTTACCCTACAAATTTACAGGTATAGACGAGTCTCCTTCTGATGAAGTGAAACTCTCCAACTGGTGTAACTTACAGCATAAGCTCACTGCCTAGAACCTTGATGATCTAGCTTTGGATCTGTTACAGATCAAATACAGTATCATGCAAGAAAAAGAGAAGGTCTCACTCCTCGAAACCAAGATGGAACTCCTAAACCATCTGTTATCAGACTCTGAGGAGATTAAGACTGCTGTAGCTAAAGCAGCAGAAAAAATAGAATTGTGACTAGAGGCAATAGAAGGAGTAATAAAAAAAATGACAGATATTAAGAAAAAATCTCATACTATCAGTCCTATGGATTTCTACTTAGCCACAAAAGGAATTGAGAAGAAAGAAGCTGAACGGAAGTTAGAACGAAGTTATTCCTTTGGAATGTTCAGTTCTCAGCCTGAAGAAGATAAGAGACCGGAATATGATTTTGGTCATACAGAAGCGGACTTAGCAGAAGTCCAAGACTAGATAGGATTTTTTAAATCCTGTAAACCTGCCCTTGAGCCAAAATACCTCATGATGATGTCCACTCAGCATATGATTAAACATGAAGCTCGTGACTTCCCTGAACCATCCTCTGCACATGATACTACTATGCCTTCAGCATTATCAGCCCTGAATTTTACCACAAATTTCGGAACTCATTCTATTAGTAATATCATTTCATAGATGCCTGAACATCCTGTCCTTAATATTCAGTGTCAGTCTCGTGAAGAGATTAAAACAACCATTAATCTTTTGTTTCATTGGACCATTGCCCAGTGCACAAAAGATTCTTCAGTCACAGGACAGTACCTAGGAAGCCTGATCATTGCAGGACTTTCTAGACTTGCATCCGATTGGTGGGAACGTCTTCCAGTTGAGGGAAGAAATGAATTGTTGTTGTCGAATGATGCCGACCAACAAATACTAAAGGCTCTTGGTAAGCAATTCTATGGTGAAGATAAACAAGATGATGCTGATCATATGGCTTCACTTTTCATGACGGCTAAACTGTGTAATCTGTCTCAAGCCGAAGTTTACTTCTGTTATATGCAGAAGTTAATCATTAAAGCAGGGAAGGCTAATGATCCAGCCTATCTGAAGCACTACCTTCGTAGCTTCCCTAGCCATGTACCAGATGCTGTAGAAAAATACCTCAAGGATAAAGAAATAAATTATCAAGATCTTTCTATAGCACAATTGCATCATCACATCCTTGAAACATGGCAAGAACACTGCTTGGCTAAGCGTGTTTCTAAAGATTTTCAGCGGCACCAAGATATGTTCACGCCCTCATTCTGTAAGAATGTGGCGCATATGCATGATTGGGGTTGTGGGAACCACAACTACGGACATTTACAGTCATCCTGTAAATGCCATTCTAAGAAGAAGAAGTATAAAGGGTTTCATACCAGCGCTCCTCGCTATCATCTTCCTGACAAGCCCTTGAAGTTTGACAGAAAGCCGAATTATAAATCCCGCAAGGAATTTTCTTCGAAACCCCACAAGAAATTCATTCAGTGCTGCTCCTCCAGAGCAGATTCCAAAGCCTGTTTCCTTTGTGGACAACAAGGTCATTGGGCTAACAAATGTCCGAAGAAGAAATCCAAGCCCAAGCTTGCAGCTTTCTGTGATAATCTGGATCCTCAATGGTGGGATTACCCAGATTCTCCTGCTACACCATCCGGCGAAGTTCTGTATCTTCCTTCTAAAGTTTCCTCTGTCTCCGACTCATCCAGTGAATCCGACCAGGATTAGCCTACTCTTAACAAATTTGCTCCTTCCTCTTCCTCTGAGTCCGAGTTCGAACCAAATTTGGGGGAATATGATGTCCCCGATTTTGAATTTTCTCTTAATATGTTTACTCTAAATATGTTTCATATGCCGAAGCCCCAAGAATTAGAGAAATAGATAGCTGCCATAGATTTACAACTTTCTATTATTGAACGATATGAATATCAAAAGAGAGCAAATCTTAGAGAGAACAATAAGCAATTGCTCAGACAGCTTGAGCAAACAAAAGGTAAACAGATAATAGATTATTCAAAGTCTATTTCTTACAGTCCAGCAGAGTTATATCAAGATTATCCGTCTGCCCATTCGGACAGACAGAAATTCCGACTGGATAGAGAAGCTAAGCTCAGACTGTTAATCAAAGACAAACAGGAACAGCTGAGACATCTGTGTGCCAAGATCGAAGAGTTAAAAAGTGCAGTCCAAGTCCTTCAAACAGAGCAAGACCAGTCCTCAGACGAAGATCTGAGCAAGCATTATGAGAGTGCTTTAAGCACAATAAGCTCCAGAGAAGTTAATATCAGGGAAGAGTCTCCTGAACCTCCTCCTAGTTTATCATTGCTCTCTGGTCCTAAAATATTCCTGTACAGTTTCATCCATGTGAATACAAGCCTTATTCTTTGAATTGTATGATAGATTCTGGTTGTCAAGTTAACTTAGCTAGAGGCCCTGCATTACCCTCTTACTACTAGGAAAAGACTACCGATGGTGGAACCTCCATTAATGGAACCCCTGTCCCATTGCAAGCTAAAGCCCAATTCTTTCCAGTAAACTTTGACGGCAAACCAGACAAACTAACTGTATATAGAATGGATGACTTGAGTGAAGACTGTGTGTTAGGCGCAGAATTCCTACATAGGGTAAGCCCATACATGGTGGACCATCAGAAAAGGCTATTCTCATTTACACTGCATGGGAAGCCTGTTACTCTACATATTGTCTTCAAGTCTATCCCGAGATGTCCCATAGCTGAGCCTCAACCTGTATATCCTCCTAACCGAGCCCAGCTAATGAAAATGGACAAAAGCAAGATTTTCTCAAAGTTGCATGGGGAAAAAGCATTAAAATAAATCTCTGAGAAGCTTGAAAAAGATTGCTGTTCTGACAGTCCAAATGCCTTTTGGACAAGGGAGAAATACTTCGTCTCTCTCCCATTTGACCCACTCCAGAAAATTAAGCCCATGAAATCTTCTGTAGCTTTAATGTCTCCTTCCGAGCGACAGTTCTGCGATGCAGAAATCAAGGAGCTATTGCATACAGGCTTAATTGAGCCATCAAAGAGCCCGTGGGCATGCCGTGCTTTTGTAGTGAACAAGCACTCAGAACAGAAGAGAGGTAAGCCTAGACTCGTAGTAAATTTCAAGCCGCTCAATGCTGCTTTGCAGAAAGTTAAGTACCCTCTGCCCGATAAAGCCAGCCTGTTACAGAGAATTGCAGGTTGCACGATCTTTAGCAAGTTTGATCTTAAGTCAGGATTTTATCAAATTGGCATCTCTCCTAAGGATCGTTTCAAGACAGCATTCGTCGTCCCTCACGGTCAATACCAGTGGACAGTGCTGCCTTTCGACATCAATAATGCTCCCTCTGAATTCCAGAAGCGGATGGAAGATATCTTCAAAGAATTCAGTTGGATTTCAGTCTTTATTGATGATATTCTCATATGTTCAAAGACCTTGCAGGAACACCAGAAACATCTTCAGCAATTTTATGAATTGGTCTTTAAACATGGTTTGGTCTTATCAAAACCCAAAATGGAAATCGGAAAAACTGAAATTGAGTTTCTTGGTTTCAAAATCAAGAAAGGAGAAGTTATTTTACAAGATCATGTTTTAACTTGTTTCAGCAAATTTCCTCCTGTTATATCTGATAAGACGCAACTGCAGAGATTCCTCGGATCTCTGAACTACATTCGATCCTTTTACAAAGGCCAAGCCGCTGACATATATGTCTTGCAACAGCGATTGAAGAAACATCCACCGCCATGGTCAGCTGCTATGACTACAGTAGTTCAGAAAATTAAGCAGAAAGTTTTGGAACTGCCCGCTCTCTCCCTGCCTACTGGCACTGGTAGCTTAATTATTGAAACTGACGCCTCATCTCAAACTTAGGGGGGTGTATTGCTAGAAGCGATCCAAGGCAGAGAAAATATATGTGGCTACGGATCCGGATCGTTCAAATCAGCAGAACTTAACTATCCGTCAAGCCATAAAGAGATATTGGCTGTCAAGAAGACAGTTATGCATTTCCGTCTATTCCTTAAACCAGTGAAGTTCACCATACAGACAGACCTGAAGATTATGCCCGGCATCCTTAAAATTGAAAGTCTAATGGCCGAAAATAACAGTAGGATCTTAAAATGGTTTGTATGGCTTAAGCAATTTTGATTATGAAATTGTTTATAAACCTGGTTATCTTAATTGTTTGGCTGACATGTTAACTAGGGAATCAGCAGCTCAGCAGCCACCAGCCTTAGCAATTTTTTCAGCTGGTGCATCCAGCTCTGGTACTCCTCCGACCAGAGATAGCAAAGGAAAACAACCAGCTCAGCCAGATGACGAAGAACTGGCTAAACTCAAAGCCAAAGAAGGCCTGTTCCTCCTCCCATGGGATGGAGCCTTACCAGAGAATGTTCGTATCTAGACACTCGAGTATGCTTCTGCTGATGAAGCAAAAAGATTTCTGCAACTGACAACGATAAAGAACATCCAGTCGTCCCCTCTGAAGATCGAGATACTAGAAAGATGGGAAAGAGAAGCTTTCTTCAGTTTCCAAGAGGCTCAAGAAAAACTTAGAAACTGCAGAGAGATTTGGATGGACCGTGATGATTTTGATGGATTCTGGTACATAGATATTGGTGAAGGCCAGTTAACCTGGACTTCGTATAATTTAATCCTCCAGTGTTGCAGAGAAGAAGGTTTCATAATAATATGCGCAGATCCCCCCCTTCTGCGTTACAACACAGTTTGGTCTGGATGGACTGAAATCCTACTTGATAATTTCTGTCCCAGAGTTGATTGGGAGAACCGCCGTGCTAACTTCATAGCACATCTCAAGGCAGACATGGAGATTGCCAATCAGAACGAACAATGGTTTAAGTTCAAACTCCATTTTGAAGTTGGTCAATATAAACCGTTGGACCATACAGTGATGACCAGGCAAAAGTCAATTATATCGTACCCCTTGTGCAATATTTTCGGAGTTGAAGAGTGCGCATGAGGTGAAAGTTTTTTGGGGGAGAGGCATGAATTGTGTTTTAACTTAAGAATTATATCTCTTCCGTCTTAGTTTTTCTTAAAAATTTGTTTTGCAGTTTGCTCAGATTTTCATCAATCCATCATGTGAGATGTTCTCCTGCTGACGATCCAATTTGTTTGTGGGAAAGTGTTGGGTGTACGAGCATTCGTATTATAAAACCTTTTCATATTACATTCGTATTACATTGTGAAAGCATTTTTTAAAACCTTTTCATGGTTTATTGAAAAGCCCATCTCCATTATTTAAAAAAAAGTTCAATGGTTTATTGAAAAGCCCATCTCCATTATTTAAAAAAAAAAGTTCAATGGTTTATTGAAAGCCAATCTCCATTGTTTAAAAAGTAGGTTCAATGGTTTATTGAAAGTCAATCTCCATTATTTAGAAAATAAGTTATTTTAATAATTATTAATGGGTGAAGGATTTATAATATAAAATATTAGAGTTAAGAGTTAAATGTTTGAAAATCAAACTCTATCTTTTAGATATTAAAATCTAAAGGATATTAAAATCTGAATTGTGGAAGCTAATCTCTGGATAACCTCATATATTCGCTACACCTGATCTTCATATGTTATTTTGGAGTTTTAAAGTTGTTTGTCAGTTACATTCTTTTCTTTTTAACTCTCTTGTTCTCCTTGTAGCTTTAGCATAGAGTCTAGATATTGAGAAATAAAATAACCAAAAAGAGAATAAATTTGCTTCAGATTTAATTAGTGTTGCAAAACTAGATGTGTATGTTCCAAGATGTCAAATTCTTCCAACTGCTCCCAATATCAAGATTAATCAAATTCAATTTGTAATTAGTATTACCTCTACTCAATTGAAAAGCCGGAGAAGCTTAAAAACATCTCTTAGTGTATCACCATTCCTGTTCAGATCTGGGAAGAATTGTAGCCACGGGAATAATATTCATGCATTTGCAATTTTGTTGCGAGAAAAGGACCACATAAATTATGAAATTGGAGTTTCAAGCTCAAGTGGATCTGTGTGTTTTTCAGGTATATTATCTTTTCTCTGTCATGCATGTAGCATTCCCTTACCTTGCTGGGTTTTGGAAGAAGTCAACATAAGTGAAGATGTGGTATATACCAACAAGGATGAGGGATAAACACAAAATATCTTACTCGAGGGAAGAACACTGATTCAAGTTTACACAATTTATATGAGAAGTTTCATACATCCATTAACTCGTTTTGGAGGGAGAGCTTCTGACATATACCATTCTACAAAGAATACATTATTGTTATTTGCGGTTTTTACAGAGATGAATGAAACACAGGTGAGATTAAAGAATTTAATGTTTTTAAAAAATGTTTAGAGTTTGTAAGGAAAGACCATTTTGCATTTAATTATGGTTATTTTGTTGTATTAATAATATTAATATTATTTTCTTTCAAAGTGATTCCTTTAGAAGTGATCGTGACTCATTAAAAAAAAGGCTATTTTCTCAACATCGCTTTCACCAAGAATAATCGCATCACAAATACCCATTATATTGTATAATCATTTTTATAGGGTAAGACTGAAAATCACAAATATCTTATCATGTTACATTGTAATAAGAATGTATCTTACGAATACACAGTTCCACAAACATAAAAACACTAAAATGATGGGTGGAGTTAAGATATTGAATTAACATTTATGAATATCATAGCTAACAAGTTCCACAGGGTGGCCACTTCCCTGCAGTTAAGTTTGTGATGCATGATAATAGAGTTTTGAACTGGGTGATAACCTGTAGACTATTCAAAATTGGAGAGACTTTCTTTGTAGTGTTGTAGACAGAACCTGTATCAAAGTCAACAATGGGTCAGATACAGTTTGTATATTTTGCAATTGGAGTGTAGTGTAAAAGCATTACTAATTGTTTAGTAATTAGTTTGTGAATGCAAAATTATTGTATACCTGCAAAATAATGAGCCACTTAGTGATCATGGTACCACTTAACTTAGCACTTATGTGCTACGCTCCTCCACAATGAGTTGCCTGATTTGCCTATTTTCTTTTATTGAGACAGATTGAGAAAAGTGAAAGTAATGGTGTATTCAATTGATGTTTATCTCATAATCTCATAGATGATAACCCATCCACACATGACTATGTACATAGTAAAAAAATGAAGTGATATATCTTGTAGTGGTATGTAGAAGGGTATGCTATTAAGCACATTATAATGTAACATCATATGTTATTTTTTATATCCTTTTATTAATGGACCCATAGTGAAATACATGGACTGCATACAACAACTCTCCATCTGGATGTTGAAGAGCACGAATTTAACACTCACGTGGACATAATTTTTATACATAAATTCATAGAATATTTGCAAGTATGAAAGTCGTAAGGTGAAATGACATGAAACTGAGAGACTAAATTGGACCCAATTATGACGTGTAGTTTAAACCATGAATATATTGACAGAAATCATGATTGAATATGATCGATGCCCTTATTATGACTACTTTCCATCAATGTTTCATACACTATGGTGGAGCATTGATGGGAAATACTTAGTTTTGCTAACTTAATTTATTTTGGTCTCGATTTTAAAGTTTACATGAGCCAAAAATATACTCTCCGCCTGTTTGATATATATTGTTGGAAATATTTAAACACTGAATGTTACCTATTCTTGTGGAATGCATTGAATACACATGTCTCTGTTGGCAGATATGGCTGATATTGTCTACCTTTCTTTTAGTTCTCATGAACATCATGTGCCCTAATTTTTGCATTTTGGTTTATATATATACTATATAGATCTGGCCGTGTTGATAAAATATGCTGTAAGAATATATCTGCAAAATGTGTTTTTAAATTGCAGTCTCGTTTGAAATATGCTGGTAGTATGGCTTGTCTATGCCATGTCGAGGATCTACTTAGGAATTTCTTTTTTCTTCATACTTTGTTGGATCTCTACGGAACAGATAAAATCTTCGTTTAAAAGATCATCTTTCTTCTCAGTCCTATTATATAAGTGTTGTGGATTCTCTGTGTTGAGTTTTCCTCACAGATACGTTTGGGTATGGCCGCCTCTCATGCAGATATGGAAACACTTGTATGTACTTATTTTTTGACACACGTATTGCTAGAAGTATGTCTTCTATGGTTTAATTATGTCTGCAAAATTCAATTGCTTCCTCGTACAAAATCACTTTCAGTTAAGATCTCCTCTCTTTGTTGGTTTAGAGTGGAGCGACTGTACCTAGATCTATACCCTGTCCTATACCTATATTGGTTCTATTCCTAGATACTCAAATACTTTTTCTCTGGCGAGCATGAAAAACAACCAACTCCTCCTAATGGGAGAGAGACATGGACTGACTAGGGCTTCCATTTGATTAACTAAGTGTTGTCTTTTCCCTTAAAATTCCATTCAAGTCGATAAATATTATCTATGTTTTATAACATGGTAGAGGGTGGAAGGGCATTTCATCTCTTCATATCTGTAACATACTTTGATCACTGTTGGTTGAGAGTTCTCCATGATTTACTTTTGGGTATCCAATGTGATTGCTATTGAACAACTTTGTTTAAGACTTGTGAAAAACCGCTATTGTCACTCATTATCTGTAGAAAGCATGTTGAGACCGATTTGGAACAATAATTAGATAATTCAAATAATCAAATCGTATCGTTGGTCAAGACTGAGTTAAATTTACTCTTACTCTGTTTTCATGAATAGATTCGTAGATCACTTATGTTTCAAATTCAAGACATCTTCAGATCTTCACTATCCGTGCCATCAGAGAAATGTTAGTCCAAGTTTAATTTATCTGAAGGAGTATGCTGCCCACAACCCATAAACACAATCACAAGGTGCTATTATCGCTGATGGCTAGAATGGCCAGTGAAGTAAACAAGATTAGCTTAAATATTGTTGATAGCACTCCATTGACTAGTTGATACAACCGTACATTATTATTAATGGATGGCTATGTACTCATATCACCATGTTTCTATTGATAATGATGCGTATTTGGAGTACTTGTGGATCTCTCCCTTCTTTTAACTCTGCTTGGATCAAGAAGTATCTGCTTATTTGAAACACTTTCCTTGATTGTTTGCAATCTTCATGTATGATTGAAAGACCATCAAAATTACTTCAAATTGTTCTCTAGATCACAAAGCATTCGAGGTGAAAAAAAAAGAGAAGGATACATCTCGTTGATTTCATTGGAGGATCTTCAACTTCAAAGTTAGTTATCATCTCAATTTCGAGAGTACATTCCTTTTCAGTTTTTGTTAGACAAAAGTGCTGCAATATTTATCTTACTCCTGTTGTTTGTTGGAATCTGTGTTAGATTAATGGTGGAATCAAAGTCTATTTTCTTGGCTACCTGGTGTTGTCTCCTTTCACACACTTGGGTTACGTGGCAGAAATCTTCAAGCCACTCGGTGTGTCCTTGGGGGCAAGTCTCGAGTCAAGACTGTCAACTTGTTCTTGACTCCTCCGTTCAGGCTAACTCCTAACGAAGCCAAGGGGCGTAGACCCTATTAAATTACTAAGGCTAATTACTTAGTGTGATGGTGTTATATTGATTAAGTTGTTTAGGAGTTGTTTGAAATTAACCAGTGGAAACAAAAGATAACAAGATGCAAGATTTAAAGCAAATAAGCACAGTAATGACAGTCAATATATATATAATCGAAAGAAATGATCAAATAAATCACCAGTGCCTTAAATGGAGTCAACAGAGAAAATAATGTGCTTGCATGTGCTTGAAAGAATGTTTTGCAAATGTCTCTTAGTGGATTTTAAATTAATGTGGAATGTGAATGAATTAAATTAGGCGAAAATGAGACTCCAGATATACCCCGAGGGGTATTTGGAGTATGTCCAAAAGTGAACTTTCATGGCTACCCGCAAGGTGTTTGTGGGCTGGAACGGAGTCTCGGAGACTATTGTTCGTAACACACCCGTCAGGGTGTGACAGAGATCAGTGCCTCGAGGTCACTTTCCAGTTGTTCCCACTCCTTTGGGTATTTTTCGACCGTTTACAGTTCATTCGAGGCGTTGGATTTTCACCTAATAGTTTGTCAATTTGGGAGGTGAAAACTAATTAATCTAGTTGCTCAAGTGCTTTTGATGCAGCTTGACTAATCGGACAAACCGCAGCCAAGTACAGAGCATACACACTGGAGTCTTTGTTATTTTTAGTAAGTTTTAAAAGAGGTGTTCTTATTAAAAAGAAAATCCTCCAGGAACCTCTTTCGGTCCAAGTGGACCTCAATCGGGGAATCAAGGAGGGGTTGATTTTATTATGATTACTAAAACAATTAATGAAAATGAAATCAAAGATACACAACACCGGTTTTCTAATTAGTCCTACCACGCATCTCTTTCCCCTTGCGGGTCAATCAGGAAGTCGTGGGGTAAGTAGTATGATTACTTTTGAATTGAAAATATGGAATGATGCAAAATATTATCAAAGTATACAATCTTGCATGTCAATACTAAACTAGAATAGAAAAAAGTGAAAGATACAAAAAAGTGAAACGGACGCGGACCCCCCTTGGGGGGATGGTGAATAGGCTTGAAAAAGCTTATTCAAAAATATTTTTCTTTTTATTAGCAACAATACAATATCAGCAAACTGAAATTAATCCACCTGGTCCTTATATGAAATGAGACCAAAGGTTTACAAATTGCAAAAATTTGAAATTTTGGGAAGACGGAGACCCCCTGAGGGTTTCGAATGGTCCAAAAATGCTTTCCGGAAAGCGCCTCCTCTTCTTTTCTGTTACACCTGCTAAAAAACAACAATCTTATCACAGTTAAATATGCCCAAAAGTACTTTTTGGATGAACAAACCTTTTACCCAAAAATTCTAAGTTAAAACTAGCTTTTAAAGAAGCGGAAAAGGAACCAAAGAAAACAAGTTTTCCTTGGGATCTTGGCCTGCTTTGGGGGCAGCCAATATGAAACACTTAAATTGCTGAATATAACTTTTTAGATTCTAAGGAAACAACCATGCATTCAACAAGCTTTAGATCTACTTTCACAGCCTTGAAAAATGACAATTTTCCCTAAAACTAGATCTAGAATGCTTGTAAATTTTCTTTTAGGAATGAAATCTAGTCTATGAGCTTTAAGGCAGCAAGATCTATGTAAAATAAACTCTGAAATTGATAGATCTAAACAATTTTAAAGCTGCTAACAAGTAATCAGACTGATTTTAGAAAAAATTGAAGGAGGAAGAGGAAAAGAAGAGCATTTGTTGCTGGAAGCCTTGAAGATCAACCGTGGAGCTTTCCGATAGAATGTTGAGGGACTATGCCTCATAATGGTTTTGGAGAGAGTGAAGAAGAAAACTAGATCAGTATCCTCTCTAAGCTAGGAACTTGCAACTGAATTCAAAGACTTACCAAAATACTTGTGAGATCCGGTTAATACATACATAGAGATTTCAGAATAACATGCATATAAACCGATAAAACATGCTGAATTTAGATCTCTAAACATGCATAAAAAAGGAAAGAGATGGCTAATAAACTTATTAACAAACTCCTTTCCTATCAAGTTTATAATAAATTTATTATCAATCTTAGTAATGAATCCACAAACAATCAACAAATTATGAACATAGATACATGTTACCTCAGTAAAACATGGCAATGCTCATCTACACATACAATGACATGACATCATCTTGCCTTTAAAGCTTCACTTTATTCCAATAGAAAAAGATATTACACAGTAATACAACAGCAATAGCTCCTCAATCCAACTCTTACTAACTCGAAAAGGAGGCAACCATGCTTTATTTATACACAAAATTGAAACCCTAGCCCAGAGGGGGCGCAAATCCCAAGGAGATAGACCACTGCAGCTGAAAAAGAGTTCATCAATGCATGATCTGAAGCTGAACTGAGCTTCTACCGAGTCTGAATGTCAATCGAGGGGATGATTGAGTTGACACATCAATCTGCTGAGTGAATCATCAACCACAGAGCCTCCAGAAGAGCCCACACGTGTGGAGGAGAGAGAGGGCGCAATTCCCCCTAAAGGAAGTTGAAGTTCAACTCTGGATCCACCCAGATCACCTCCTTCAGTCAAAGATTTGTCAGATCCAGTCAATCTGGTGTCGATGAGTCTGATTTGAATCAAATCGGTTGAGAATCCATTGATCTAGGATTTCGGATTTGCTCCATTATTCATCAATTTATTTATTAAAATAATCAATAATTGATTTTTTGGGGCTTTCTGACTTGAGTGATGGAAAATCACTCAAAACTAGGAAATAGTGGGTCTATAGGTTTACTGGGTTCTCTTAGCTTGAAAATGAGCACCTACATGACTGGAACTGATTATTGAGCCCACATTTATTACAAAACCAATTTTTGCAATTAAACTCTTAAAATATAGCCTAAGTTTTGGAAAAATGAAATTTTAATAGAAAACACTGAAAAAATTTAAAAAATTAAAAAACCTAGGGGGACCTAGACATGTTCATATGACTCGAGCATGATGCTTAGCATGTTTATACATTGACACATAGACTCTAATAACCTTAATAGGCCTAAATTCCAAGTCAACCACCCCAACTTTGGAGGTATTGAGTGAAAAACTCAGAAATTATCTGTCGTTTATTCAACAACCAATAATAACCAAGGAAAAAACACCCTAGGCTGATCGGATTGACAAATAAAGTCTAAGAGATCGAGTCTTTTACAGACACTATCATGCTAGAACATTTATTACAACTCCCCCAACAGGGTATGAACATGTGATATAGTACAACAAGCACTTCCGAAGGTCTTCTGAAGTCCTAACAAAAAATCTTTGTCCGGTTCACCAGGATCACTTGATAAAAAACCACTAAGTACAACTTAGGTGGTAACATTCTGGCTCAAACTACGGGACGTGTGCTCAATCTAGTCATAGGGCAAGGAGAGGATACGAGAACACTAGAATCTCTGGTTTATACACCCTGTAAAAATATCTCAACTTAACAAGAAAACCTCAGTAGCACAAGCTTTACATAAAAACCAAATGAACCATGAAGATGATTTATTTAAACAAAATAAATGTAACTAACTAATGATAAAAATGTTTTATTATATCTAAGTACAAAACAAAAATGCGGAAAGTAAATGCTCTTTTTCAAGGAGCTTATTTTCAGGGATGATTTTAAGGAACCATAGATATTTAAAAGTGTATAAATGTTGGAGAATATTACCAATTCTTAAAATGCCAACTATAAAATGATTGGCGATATTTTTCAAAAAATATTTTAATTTCCAAGGATTTTATATCGTTTATATAATAATTTGGCGATTTTTAGGGTGAAAAAAAATTACCCCATCAAAATTGGGCAAAACAAGGCTTCAAAAAATGCAAAATGGCTAATGTTTTTTGGGAGAAAAACATGGAAAAATAGCCCACTGGGCTAAAATTCGCCCCTAAAATTATCCCTGCTTATTTTTCTACTCTAAGCATGATATAAAAAGGTTTAAGTGCAATCAGAAATCCAATGTAACCACCTAAGCATTTTATTAACATAAAAAAAAAAATTCCTTGTCTTTGGTTACCAACCAAAGTAAGGATACTTTATTCAAAAAATGCAAACCTACATGATGATTCGGAAGGGGCGGGATGGATGGGAAATCATAGGCATGAATAATGTCGTTAAACTTCCTCCCAAATTGGTAAGTGCTTGCACAGCCTGCTTCTATCCATGATTGGACAGGGTTGATGTACAAATCGGAATGATGAGGCAAATTGACTACACCATCATACTGATCATCAAGGCTTACCGGATGATAATTCACTGTATAAGCCCCAAGCAGCTCCAAATCATGAGGAAACTCTATATGTGAAGATGATAGTTGAGACTGATGTTCTACTAACTGCATCACATATGTCTTTTCACAACATTGCTTCTCCATGTCTTCATTATTGATACCTTTGTGCGGCTCTGCATGATATGACTTTGAATGATCATATAAGAGTTTTGAATGTTGCTTTTGGGTGAATCCACGGACCTGGGTAACACTTTTTGGCAAGCGCATTTCGGCAAAAACAGAAAAACGCACCTCGGTCGAGGGCTTGTTAAGCCCTCGACCGAGGTCTTAATATCTCGACCGAGGTTTTATCAAGCCCTCGACCGAGGTATTTAAATACCTCGGTCGAGGTATTTAAATACCTCGACCGAGGTATTTAGATACCTCGGTCGAGGTTCATACCTCGGTCGAGGGCTTAAAAAAACAGACTTAGCCCTCATTCAAACAAATGGAAAATTTACTGTGCCTTGCAGAGGTGTAAACCCTACCATTCCTAGCACATAACTGAGTGGAGTTGATACCGATAGATTCACCAATGAATCTTCTATCCATTGACGTATCATACATGCATTTTGGCATTCATATGATATTTATTTTTTAGTTACTTCTAAAACTTATACTTAGAAAACCACACTACAACTTCGAAGCAGCTCAAAGAAAAATACGCAGAGTTAAAAATACATAGCCAAAAAATTCTTAAAAATGTACACATCACATATCGACGTGTCCTCTTCAAAAGGGTATCTTTGGTTTTTCAATTTTTGAAAAAATAGAAAAAATTCCTTTACGTGGACAAATATGTGTTTAAAACGATGCTGAAATCGAATGTGGTCACTTTCGAAAAATAATAAATAATTGTATAATGCGAAAAAAATTAACAAAAAAATATGCACATCACACTGCATTTTATGTAGATCATGCTCATATATTTAGTTTTTTAAAATTAATAATGCAAGATTGAATTACTCTACGTGGACACGAGCCACTTATTAGCTTCTTCAAATTTTTAAGGTCACACAATTCATTAAATGAAAAAATTCACACATTAAATGACATCGGAATATTTAAAAAAAAATATCACTATGAAGCCAACATAATATTCTACAATTTGTTTTCTTACTGCAAGTCAAAATTCACATGGCATATATGCGTTTTGAGGGCTTCTATCTAGCACATGAGTAAAAAATCAGGTTTTCATCACCAAATTTGGCCAAAAAGTGTTACCCATCTTCATGGAATCACCCTTTTCCATACTAGTATTTTCCCAGGTCTCCAGAGATCCATGCTTCCCTCTATGGAAGTATAGTAGATTGGATTTCCACAAATTTTTAAATAGACACTCCCCTTGCTGGATATAGCATAGATAGGATTCTTAATAAGATATCCACAAAAATACCAATAGCCATCACCACCATCTATGTCAGATGTGATAGATTCCCCATTGCTGATATCAAATTCCGATATCAAGTTCTCTTTGTCTTCATTACTGATACTGATATATGGCTTAGACTGATCATATGGATAAACTGCATGCTCCTTTTTCATATCAAATTTTCCCAAGGCCACATTTTCCATGCTCTCTCCTTTAGATATGCCATTGATAGAAAAATCAACAAAACCATCAAAATTTTCTAGTTCATTATTTTCCTCTTTATTCGTGTCATAGACTCGATTTTCCATGAATGTCCAGGACTCCTCATCAACATCTTTGTCGGAGATAAGGGACTCTTCGTCACTTGTATCATGCTCCAAGTTATACTTGTCCTCATTTTCATACTCATCTTCTTTAGAGAAAAGGTCACAAGGTAGTAAACCTTCCAGACTGTCATCATTATATGGAGAACATGTAGGAGTCCTATCATGTACATTATAGTTTTCATCATAAGTTTCACTATAAGATTCTACAATGGTTTCATCCTTAGGCTTGTACTATTTAGCTGGTGACAAAGGGTAGGCCTAGCCTACCATGTATACATGATCAGGCTCGCTTGAAGTTGTTTCCTAACTACTGAACTCGAGAAGTCCATGTTCCATGACTTGATTTGCAACATAACAAGTGCTTTCTTGGTGGAATTGTTCACAGGGTCTACACCATGGAATTACTTCTTCTACCATGTTAGCTGAGTCTAACTAGTTTGGAATCCTAGGCTCTTGCTAAGGAAATTTCTTTTGATACATCTGATTCTACTTGGGGTGAAAATTCCAAGGTCCATTATTCCTTTCCATTGTGATCAATATATTATGCATGTGATTCAATTGTGCATAATGATTGGCCATTAGTTGGTTTTGACTAGTAACCATGTTTTTTTATCATGTCCGTCACCTTTTCCATGGGATCTTTAGAAGTTCCCTTTTTTTCTGATTCAACAGCTTTACCCTTGGTCTCTTTGTTGCAGGAATTGTTTCCCCTAGTGTGACCTGGAATGTTGGAATTGCCTAAATATTGCATATTCTCTTCTATTTTCTCGGCCAATTCCTAGGCAGCTTTCGCCGAT
The DNA here is from genome assembly GCA_001517045.1 of Pseudotsuga menziesii. Taxonomy (NCBI): domain Eukaryota; kingdom Viridiplantae; phylum Streptophyta; class Pinopsida; order Pinales; family Pinaceae; genus Pseudotsuga; species Pseudotsuga menziesii. The sequence continues at coordinate 128,576 of LPNX011007629.1, forward strand.
TCTTTATCTCTCAACTGTTACCTTAAGTCACCAGTGAAGGCTTCAATGTAGGATATGAGGATAGAGGCATTTTTTGGCTTGATGTCTCTAGGAAGGTCCACAACCACACGTCTGAATTTCATGTTAAATTCATCCATGGTTTCATTCTCCATCTTCTTCATGCTATAAAGGGTAGCAAGTAGATGTCTTGGTTCCTTTTTTTCTCCCCACTTTTTCCTAAAACCATCTTGGAATTCACTAAGAGTTTTATATGAATCATCATCTAGATCGAGGTACCACTTTTCAGCATCATCTTCTAAGGATAAAGCAAAGAGCTTCATTTTGACATCGTCATGGTCATAGGAAGCATCATTGCAATAAATGACCAAGTGCTTTTCAAACTTTCGAAGATGAGACTTGGCAGTGATGGCATTATTGCCCTGAAATATGGGGAGCTTCTTGATAGCATCTTTTGGAATGGCGTGGAGAGCACCTGCTATCTGAGAAAAGTCAATGGGTTTGAATAATTCTGTCATTTCTTGAGATTGGTGAACATGATTCTCTACAAATAAGTGATGGATATCTGAGAGGGATTGGTCTACTAAATATTCAAGGTTTCTACGAGAAGTCTGCCTATTCAATCTTTCTCTAATAAACCTTTCGGGATCAGGGAGAGGATCGAATAATTACTGGCGGTTTCTTTGGGTAGAAATTCTTGGAGGGATGTTAGACAGTGGAGTCGCCAGATGGATCAAGTTTCATTCTTTACATTTTTTCATCTTTTTTCAATCTAGTAAAAAGTGTTTCCACCTTTCACACACCTAGGTTACGTGGCAGAAATATTCAAACCACTCGGTGTGTCCTTGGGGGCAAGTCTCGAGTCAAGGCTGTCACCTTGTTCTTGACTCCTTCATTCAGGATAACTCCTAACGAAGCCAAGGGGGGTAGACCCTACTAAATTACTAAGGCTAGTTACTTAGTGTGATGGTGTTATATTGATTAAGTTGTTTAGGAGTTGTTTGAAATTAACCAGTGGAAACAAAAGATAACAAGATGCAAGATTTAAAACAGATAAGCACAGTAATGACACTCAATATATATATAATCGAAAGAAATGATAAAATAAATCACCAATGCCTTAAATGGAGTCAACAGAGAAAATAATGTGTTTGCATGCGCTTGAAAGAATGTTTTGCAAATGTCTCTTGGTAGATTTTAAATTAATGTGGAATGTGAATGAATTAAATTAGGCGAAAATGGGACGTTAGATATACCCGAGGGGTACTTGGAGCATGTCCAAAAGTGAACTTTCACGGCTACCCGCAAGGTGTTTGTGGGCTGGAACGGAGTCTCAGAGACTATTGTTTATAACACACCCATTAGGGTGTGACAGAGATCGGCGCCTCGAGGTCACTTTCCAGTTGTTCCCACTCCTTTGAGTATTTTGCAACCGTTTACAGTTCGTTTGAGGCGTTGGATTTTCGCCTGATGGTTTGTCAATTTGGGAGGTGAAGACTAATTAATCTAGTCATTCAAGTGCTTTTGATGCAGTGTGACTGATCAGACAAACCACATTCAAGTATAGAGCATACACACTGGAGTCTTTGTTATTTTTAGTAAGTTTTAAAAGAAGTGTTCTTATTAAAAAGAAAACCCTCCAGGAACCTCTTTCGGTCCAAGTGGACCCCAATCGAGAAATCAAGGAGGGGTTGATTTTATTATGATTATTAAAACAATTAATGAAAATGGAATCAGATATACACAACACCGGTTTTCTAATTAGTCCTACTACGCATCTCTTTCCCCTTGTGGGTCAATCGGGAAGTCGTGGGGTAAGTAGTATGATTACTTTTGAATTGAAAATATGGAATAATGCAAAATATTATCAAAGTATACAATCCTGCATGTCAATATTAAACTAGAACAGAAAAAAGGGAAAAATACTAAAAAGTGAAACGGACGCAGACCCCCCCTGGGGGGATGGTGAATAGGCTTGAAAGAGCCTATTCGGAAAAAAAAAAATCTTTTTATTATCAGCGATTACAATATCAGCAAACTGAAATTAATCTACCTGGTCCTTATATGGAATGAGACCAAGGTTTACAAATTGCAAAATTTTGAAATTTTGGGAAGACGAAGACCCCCTGGGGGGTTTCGAATGGTCCAAAAATGCTTTTCGGACAACGTCTCCTCCTCTTTTCTGTTACACCTGCTAAAAACCAGAAATCTTATCACATTTAAATATTCCCAAAAGTACTTTGAAAGTACTTTTGGATGAACAAACTTTTTACCCAAAAATTCTAAGTTAAAACTAGTTTTTAAAGAAGTGGAAAATGAACCAAGGAAAGCAAGATTTCCTTGGGATCTTAGCATGCTTTGGGGGAAGCCAATATAAAGCACTTAAATTTTTGAATATATACTTTTAGATTCTAAGGAAACAACCATGCATTCAACAAGCTTTAGATCTACTTTCACAGCCTTGAAAAATGACAATTTTCCCTAAAACTAGATCTAGAATGCTTGTAAATTTTCTTTTAGGAATGAGATCTAGTTTATGACCTTTAAGGCAGCAAGATCTATGTAAAATAAAATCTGAAATTGATAGATCTAAACAATTTTAAAGCTGCAAACAAAGTAACCGGACTAATTTTAGAAAAATTTGAAAGAGGAAGAGGAAAAGAAGAGCATTTGTTGCTAGAAGCCTTGAAGATCAACCGTGGAGCTTTCCGGTGGAATGTCAAGGGCTATGCCTTTGAATGGTTTTTGAGAATGTGAAGAAGAAAACAATATCAACATCCTCTCCAAGCTAGGAACCTTCAACTGAATCCAAAGACTTGCCAAAATACTTGTGAGATCCGATTAATACATACATGGATATTTCAGAATAACATGCATATAAAGTTATAAAACATGTTGAATCTAGATCTCTAAACATGCATAAAAAAAAAAGAGATGGCCAATAAACTTATTAAAAAACTATTTTCCTATCAAGATTATAATAAACTTATTATCAATCTTAGCAATGAATCCACAAACAATCAGCAAATTATTAACATAGATACAGGTTACCTCAGTAAAACATGGTAATGCTCATCCACACATACAATGACATGACACCATATTGCCTCCAAATCTTCACTTTATTCCAATAGCAAAAGATATTACACAGTATTACAACATCAATAGCTCCTCAATCCAACTCTTACTAACTCAGAAAGGAGGCAATCATGCTTTATTTATACACAAAATTGAAACCCCATCCCAGAGGGGGTGCAAATCCCAAGGAGATAGACCACTGTAGCTAAAGGAGAGTTCATCAATGCTTGATCTGAAGCTGAATTGAGCTTCTACTGAGTCTGAATGTCAACTGGGGGGCTGATTGAATTGACACATCAACCTGCTAAGTGAATCATCAACCACAGAGCTTCTAGAAGAGCCCACACATGTGGAGGAGAGAGAGAGAGGGTGCAATTCCCCATAAAAGAAGCTAAAGCTCAACTCTGGATCCACCCAGATCACCTCCTTCAGTCAAGGATTTGTCAGATCCAGTCAATCTTATGCCGATGAGACTGATTTCAATCAAATTGGTTGAGAATCCATTGATCTAGGATTTTGGATTTGCTCCATTATTCATCAATTTATTAATTAAAATAATCAATAATTGATTTTTTGGGGCTTTCTGACCTGAGTGATGGAAAATCACTCAAAACTAGGAAATAGTGGGTCTATATGTTTACTGGGTGCTCTTAGCTTGAAAATGAGCACCTACATGATTGAAAGTGATTATTGAGCCCACATTTATTACAAAACCAATTTTTTCAATTAAACTATTAAAAAATAGCCAAAGTTTTGGAAAAATTAAATTTTAATAAAAAACACTGAAAAAATTAAAAAACCTAGGTGGACTTAGATATGTTCATATGACTCGAGCATGATGCCTAGCATGTTTATACATTGACACATAGACTCTAATAACCTCAATAGGCTTAAATTCCAAGCCGACCACCCAACTTTGGAGGTATTGAGTGAAAAACTCAGAAATTATCAATCGTTTATTCAACAACCAATAATAACCAAGGGAAAAAACACCATGGGATGATCGGATTGACAAATAAAGACTAAGAGACCGAGTATTTTACAGACACTATCATGCTAGAACATTTATTACAACTCCCCGAAGGGGGTATGAACATGTGATATAGTACAACAAGCACTTCCGAAGGTTTTCTGAAGTCTGAACGAAAAATCTTTGTCCGGTTCACCAAGCTCACTTGATAAAAAACCACTAAGTACAACTTAGGTGGTAACACCTGGAACTTATCCTATGGTGTTGTTCATAAAAGTGGACACAATGATGGCAGCTATGAGAGGGTTGAAATAGGCAATACTGTTGTCTTCGCTTTTCGTTTCTCTCGTGATCCCAATCTCGTCATATCCACACCAACCAAATACTGAGTGTGCCAAATTAAGGTTGAGGATAAGACAATTGTGTTTCTTGACTGATTTAAAGATGGCAATGACCAGAGAGCCTCTGTCCACTAGGGTTCTCTCAACCAATTTCAGGATATCTGGGAAAGATCAAGCATCCAAAAAGAGGTTATTTCCTACTAACCAACTATTTTCATTTCAATTATGTGCAATTACGTTGTGGGTATTTTAAATTTTGTGCAATTATGTATTTTTTTTTACCACTAATAGCCTTACAACAACAAACCAAGATAGACAATCAACATTGTCCTTTACCAAGATTGTACAAGAAAACAGTACTGTACTTTGAAATTATTGTTTCATAATTTTCATTTCAGGTAAGCCTCGAATATTATATGGGGAAGACCATTGTGTTTACGGACCACTTCTTGGGAGGGGCTATTCTGCGTTGGCCACTTTATGGATGTTGGAGAAGCAATGGTATCCTAGCTTGCCTAAATCAGTATTATGTGTGACATTTGGCTTCTCTTTGATTGGTGATGAAGTTATAGCAAGAGAAGTTAGTCGCAATAAGTGGGCAGATCACTTCTGCCATGTTGTTTCAAGATGTAATGTCTTCTCTAGAATCTTGTTGGCTCCTTACATATCTGTTTCTAAGGATTTAGAGGCATTGTTTCCCTTTTGGAGTAGATCGATACATAGTGCGACTGATTCAGTGGCTTCCACTAACATACCTATGGCGGAAGTTCTTCCCGAGGGTATTGCTGAGTTTGTTGCCACTGTAGTCCAGCATTGTTTAGTTGTCTTCAATTACACCAGTGTAGCCAAAATGAATCCCAAAATCCTTTCACAGCTGTTATGAAGCCTCTAGTGAAGCTAAGCCCTTATAGTCCATTTGGGGATTATCTATTTTGCTCAAGTAGTGGTGGACTATGGATAGAAAATCATTTTGTTGTGTTTCCCATCCTTTATTATGCCCTTCAAACCTTAGGTTCTAATTTAGAGGACTTCATCTTAGAGCATGTTGGTTATGGCCATATCTTACCTAATGCCCTCTAGAACAAAGTGAAGTTGAATGAGCTTTCAAATCTTCCATTGTCAGAAGTAGGATTATTTAGTCAAGACAAGAGGATAACGACACAACTGGACTCCCTTGGGGTTGGAATTCAAGTAATTCTTTTTGCATTGTTTGAATGAATCTTTCTCTTGCTTGCAATATAGGAGTTTCAATAATACCCTTAAGATAAACTGATTCCTATATTTGTTTGTTTGTGATTGCAATAATATTGCTGGCATTTCTATTACTTGAACTTATCTACTATTTTTGGAGACATTTAAAGATCTTTTCATATACATTTCAAGCTTATTTCCATACATGGTGTTCAGACTGTTACACATTACTGTACTAAGAAAATAGTTAAAATTTTTACAATCTAAACTTAGTTATGCTCCAAAAGTGTTTCGTTAAAAATATTAATTTTCCTCGGTACAACCTAAGGGCTCTTAGTAAGAAAATACCGTTACACATACATGGTGTTTAGACTGTTACACATTAATGTACTAAGAAAATAGTTGAAAAATTCACAATCTAAACTTAGCTATGCTGTAAAAGTGTTTTGTTAAAAATGTTAATTTTCCTCGATACAACCTACATGTTCTTAGTAATATAATTGATTCCACTAGTTTCTTGATGCTTCTTGTGCTCATTACTTAAAAAAAAAAATCTAAAAAATACAAATAATCTTCTTGTATATGAAGTTGTAGGGTTCTAGCTCAAAGGTAGAGCATCTGCATTATATAATGCCAAAGATTGGTGGTTTGAATCCACCGTGCCCTGTCATAAATAGTTGCATTCTATCGCTATTACAATGGGGGTATTATCACAATATTTGAGACAATATTTTGTAAATTGTTTCAACTTAAGACAAAAAACAGTTTGTGTATTGTCTTAAGTATTGTCTTTAAGCGGGTGTCTTAAACTATTGTCTTAAATTTAAGACAATTTGTTGTCTTAGATTATTGTCTTAAACTTAAATTTAAGACAAATTGTCTTAAATTTAAGTTTAAGACAATAATCTAAGACAACAAATTGTCTTAAATTTAAGACAATAATTTAAGACACCCGCTTAAAGACAATACTTAAGACAATACACAAACTGTTTTTTGTTTTAAGTTGAGACAATTTACACAAATATTGTCTTAATAACCCCCTCTATGTAGTAGTGACAGCTTCGCTATGTTGGAGGAGACACTAGACTCGTAACAGTTGACAGAACCATCACTTTACAAGGTTTGTTTATTTCCTCTGATTTCATTGTTTTTTTTTGTTTTTATAGATTTAGACAAAAACATAATTAAATGTTGTTGAAGACAAATTTACTTATTTTATTTTGTCCATGCTCATGCTATTTATATTTGAGTATAAGCTACAATCGCTCCTTCCATTAGACTGGACCATTAAAATTTTGTGGATTCCTCTGACTGCAAAATGTCAAAGTAATTATCTCAAATACTTTAGATTGAAATCCAACTTTAGGGTTATCGAGAAAATAGATGAATATTACTGTTATTAGTCCCTACCTTTAGGCTGGCAGGGACTCTATGAAAGGGCTTGCCATCGTTTCAATAAGCCTGCACGCAAACCAAAGACATATATTTCAGATATACCCTAGGTCTTCATGCAAATTAAAGCTATTTATTACACATATACTAAGTTTATGTCACACGTATACTAAGTTTATGTCACACGTATACTAAGTTTTAAGTTTTTTACCCAGTCGTAAAATTTGAGGCCTTATCTGGCTTCATATCGAGGCAAATGAAGTTAAGGGGAAGCTTATACTTTCAACATTTTGAAATATTAATCAATGGTATATAACCTTTCTTATACTTTTTGAATAATGCTAACAATCCTATTAGCATTAGTTCCCTTACATTAAATGTTTAGAGTGTTTTGTGTGAGCATGCCTTCTATTCTTACCAGAACACCTGCCAAGCATGCATGCCTTCTATTCTTACCAACACAGCTGCCACCAGCACACCTGCCAAGGAACACAACACCTTCCAAGGAGCCTTGTTCTAGGTGTCGATTAGCACAAGCTTACATGCTACGTGTTAGAATTCCTATTACCCAACTCTCCAATTTCTCCATTTCAACCCAACACTCCATTTTCCCCCCATTTTCAACCACTGTATTCAACAAACGCTTCAATTGGTTGGGTTCTAAAGCTGCCTTTGCTTTTGATGGATTTGTGATCTGGTTCTTGGTTAATCCTTCAAAGAATAACTGCTAAAGAGTAGTTTCTTGTGTAACTAAAATCTTTCTCTCAGGCATACTTTTGTCTACATGAATGGATAGACTCGAGTAACTCATCATGCCAATGATAATAATGGCTACCACTGGACAACTGTACCTGCAAGGACAGCCAAAACCAATTTCAATTTCAAGAACATCGTGTAAGATACAAGCAAATATAACTTACTTTATTAACATGCAAACTTATGTTGTTTGGTATATGCACTCTGATTAAGGACTAGGTTGACCTAAATTTACTTTCATCTAACAGACCGTCTAAACAAGTTTTTGAATTTTGGTTTTTTTAATTTAATAGGTAAATGAGAGTTGATTGTCCCAAAATACCAAGATGAATCTAGATCTGCATATTCTTCTAAGATACAGGTCATCCGAACGGCTCACTGTACTGTAATTTGAATTTGACCCAACCCTAGGGGTTCTGAAAGGCCAAAAAAATTAATGAAAATGAAGAACTAATTACCCAAACTATCCTCGTCTCTGTCATCCGTTGAAGAAGAGTAAGAAGAAGAAGTCTCAGCTGATTCCTTTCGTCCAAAAATAGAATAGAGCAACCTCTCGCTCATGGGGCGACATGCCCCTCCCGAGATCAGAAACCCCAACAGTAATGGAGGCAGCATCTTGTTTTCAAAGCTCCTTAGTCCGATAACAATAGGCACCCGAAAAATAAAACCACGAAACATTCTTGGCACTCTCGTGGGGATTGAACATGCCTCGTTTTCATTCAAAAAGGCTTCAGAACTCGCCTTCTTGCCAGTGTGGCCGAATGGGTTCATCGGATCTTTGAGCTAAACCCTACTATAATGCAACTCAAGTAGACTAAACCTTTTGATTATATATTCATAATCTTTAATCGCTTTTTTTCTTCATCTTGCGGCAACGTCTGGCCCTTCATTTATTGTTAGAAGTATTGTGCTCTGAGTACACATTTCAATGCACAATGTGCTGTAATTTACCAACAAAACCACTCTACACAATTCCTCCCATTTTATCTTATTCTCTGTACAATAACCGTTGTCATCCCAGCTCGCTGCTCTGGAAGACATACACCCACTTGGGTTTTCGCTCTACATACAAGTCTTCTCTATGCAACCATGGTTGTAGGTTCGAGTATCACACAAAATTTTTAGTTAGAAACATAATCTGTGTCTGTTCCCAACAAGACCAAGAACTTGGATTTCGGGATATTCCTGTTGAAACCAGTGAAGGAGCTTAATACATTCTGCTGGAGGAATCAGTAGAAAAGAATTTAGAGCTAAACAACATCCTCCTGGATTTCTTAGTTGTTAGCTTTCTACAAATTCGTCAGAATTAAAGACCCAGACGAAGAAGTTGCAAACCACCGGTCATTTTTACAGGTAAAACATATATATCGATAATATTTTGTTGGCTTAAATTAAAAGAGAATGAATATATATAAGTATTGATTTTAAATTGAATTTACATGCATATTAAACTGTGGTGCTTACATTTTCTGTAACTCGAACATGGTACTCTTCTGGGGATTGAACATGCCACCATTTTTGTTCAAAAAGGCTTCAGACCTTGCTTTCTTGCGAGTGTGACCGAATGGGTCCATCGGATATTTAAACCTTCTAAAAACCCTTGTCTAAGCTTGATATCTCCAACCCAATACCTCAAGACACACAAATAAAACCCTAAAATGCAAAGACAACTCAAAGATTGTTGTCACATATGAATATTAAATCTAAACGAAAGTTATAGTGTAGCTGAAAACAAGCTAGCTACAACGAACTCTCAAACCAAGACCTAGGTTTAGGGTGAAAACATGCATAAAATATGAGGGAGAGTATACATTTTAACTCAAATAATCAGGAATCAAATCAATTGAATTTAGCCTGGGACAAAAAAGGTACATGAAAATACTCAAATCACAAGGTATAAAATCAACCAAAACTTAGTCTGGAGCATAAAAGTTACATGAAAAATTAGATAAATAGATAGGATAAATGAACTTGGGACTGTAACTATTATGATCTATTGATGGCATGCAAAATACTAACTTACAATCCACGAAGGGCTTACTTGGATTCCATGCAAAATCCACGCCTCAGACTAGACATGACTTTCACAACAACAAGCATCCCAGCCGTGTAAAGTCGAGCACCAAAAAAAAAATCATGACGGATGGCACCTAGATGATAGCTCATAGCATGGACTGCATGTGTTCATCTTATTTTGTGTCTACACGCGTCTATGTCAAACTTTCCCACAGTTGCTTGGGCGGCTCAACGTGATGCATATTCTATATATGTTTTATTTTTTATCTTTATTATATTCATTATGCAAGGCAGACATGGCTCTTCAAAAATGTCAATAATATATCTATTTATTTATTTCCATGCAGGTTTATTTGGCCACGTTGGTGGCTAATATCACACTTGTGTTTTAAAATGAGCGTTAACTACTACTAGCAAAAGTATGTAAGTAGTGGTCAAGAAACATCATAAATTCATAATGTGTGGAGCACTCAATTTCATGCAATAGTTCCCTTGATTAATTTATTGATTCATTTCTAAAAGTTTTTGGAGAGGTCAATGCCTTTATCCAAGGTAATTTGTCATTTTGGAAGAAACTCCATTTCCTTCGATCTCCAAAGTCTATAACAAACAAATGAATTTCTAAACTTAGTAACCCTGTATCTTTACAATGAAATTTTTTTACTAAAAAAAACCTACAATCATTGCTTCTCCACATAATATCTTCAAACTTGAACCACAAGTTAGCACTATCATACCATAGTATATTCATTGTATTCACTTTTCACACCTGCACCACCAATACAAATATGGAATTTAATAAATAAAACCGAAATAAAAATTTACTTAAAACAATAGTTTAGTTTTAATATTCAACAATCGTAAATTATTTGTTGTGGCACTTTATTTCCTCATGCTTCACGATCAGGTTGAAATGCCCTCCTTGATCTGATGCGTAATGATCTCAGCTCTATGAATTCAGCCATTACTACCATAAAAAATCAAACTTATGCGCAATGATCTCAGCTCTATGAATTGAGCCATTACTGCCATCAAAAATCAAACTTAACCATCTAGTTCATTGATAAAGCTGGAGAGTCACATCTAGCCACCATTCAAATAAATCACTCAAGGTTTGAATAGCTCCAACTTTGTTCCCAATCTCAAGTTTTAAAAGAACAAAAAGAAAAAATTTATAAGTTAATTTGTGCACACCAAAATAAAATAGTAACAATGAGTAACAATGAGCACATTGGCATATAAACCATTTTTAAAAATACAATTGGCAATTTCTCTTCACCAAATTCTATGCTCTTCATTCTAATTTCAACTAATTTCTACACGCATAAATGATTGAGATACAATCCTTTAATGAACAACAATATGTTTTCACTAAACTTATTTAGTGATACATGGTAAATAATAATGCAATATTCAATGATTAATTGACCACACATACTTCAACTTACCCATGTAAGTGAATTCGAGATTTTGATTGCCCAATCCCAATGCAACTTGTCTGAATTTGGTAAACAGTATGTCAATGCAGATATCAATTGGTCAAACCATATGTATACACCACTGGTATGCATAGTTACCAACTCAAGTCAGCCTCTAAAGTGGTAGCCCATTTCTACAAGTTGAACAAAAGTCAACCACGTCATAGTTGGTACAATCAAACGTATATAATGGTCGATCTTCTACCCAAGTGAATCACTACTGAGTTTGTATTTAGCATTTCTCAATAAGCAAGGACACTTCTCAAGAAGATTTTGTTGTTGTTTGCCTCTATATTAACTGAGTAAAATATCTCAAAGCAACAAACAATGGTATAAAGTAATGACTAGAAAAGCTACTAACGCAGCAAATAGTCTAAGAATTACTTTGAAAATGTTGTTCAAAGTCTCGTAAAAATTACTCGAATAGTGCTCTGAACATATTGAAGTTGCTTAAACGTATTGTTTATTGTGACTTAAAAACTTACTAACTATTAAACTAAGTTAGTAACTTACAATTCAGGCCAGATCAGAATTCAACATATAACTATCTCTTAAAAAACCAACATGTACCCTTCCTTTAAGCAGGGACTAAGTTGCTTTGCAACCACACTTGTTGTTATTGTTGTTGTTGTTGTGTCCATTCCAGAGATCCATTTCCACCCAGAAAAACCACTTACACTTATTGATGATAATTTTTAGTTAATTCCTTTGATTTACTCGTTTATTATCCAGATTTTATGAAAAAGCTGGAGGATGTATTTGATACCATGAGCGTGATTATAAAATACCAGTTTCCAATGCTTGATCTTGACGTCTTGATTTTAGTAATATGTGATGAGGATCTACAGAACATGATGGAAGAATATGAGAGATACAACAGCTACAAAGAAAGTTGTAGCCATCCTCACGTGAGAGCATTTGTGTTTCCTCAAAATCCACCACTTCTATCAATGGAAACTCACCTTTATATTAAGCCTAACAACAAAGGCGATATAACAATCCAATTGAACAAAGTCATGCTGCAGACAATGCATCCCAGATCCACAAACTTCTTCTTCTTCTTCTGCTCCCCAAGCCCCAAAAGCAAGTTCTATTAGGTCTTGTCTAGCTGCTTGGAAAGAGCGGATTTGTCGAAGCCTTGCAGATTCATTTTCCTATAATGGTCCAACTCACTTTGAAATTAGCACGGAAGTCTCTCTGCTCAAAAAAATGAAAACCATTTTTCAATAAATGCATGTACCACTACTTACACCAACTCCCCGCAAAGTCTTAAAACACAAAATCCCAAATTGTAATCACCTTCACACAACAAATAAAAACCTAATTAAATCAAGATTTAAATAATTCCAAAAGTAAAAATTAATTCAAACTCTAACAAAAACATTTTGAAAAATAAAAAATTTGAACATACCTCCTAAATTAATCCACCTATTTTACAAACTACTTCTACCATTGAACCGCTCCAAACATTTATTCGAATTATGGTTTGTACATGTCGTTTAAAGGTTTTAGGTATAACCTTTATTATGTCGATAGACGTTATCGACGTTTTTCTATGAGGTGCGTTTTGAAAAACTTTGTACGGATTTCGTCGTCCCTCGAACCAATCCATACCTGCCACGCGTTTATATGTTTACTGTTTATTTGACCAATAAAGTTATGTCAATGGAGAAGGCTTGAAAGGGGAAGTGTGGGTTAAATGAGACAACAGATTTCATTAATATCCCGTTGACAACCGCGAATGTCTGGATTCCTAGACACACAAGTTTTCGTAATACAACAACTACTTGAATTCTAGAACACGCGACTTCCTAGCTCCATAACCTCTGTTTATTTGGAATTTATTCATTCGCTTATTGTTCCAATAAAATTTGTTTTAAAAACAGCATGGGGTTGCAACAATATTTAGAGTCAAAGTGTGAAAATTTTGGTATATACTAAAAAAATCTACTTGTCTAACACTAATTTCCATGCATTTTCGAGCATCTTGTGTGATCATTCTTGGGTGTTTTGTAGCCATTGGCATCGGAGTTTAAAGAACCTGTCAAAATCTTCTCTTATGGAACTAAAATTTGAGAAAACATAAATAAACACTGCATATTTAGTCTGCTAGGGGAAAATTTGGGAAATCTCTGCAAAATACTCATTATTAATAATCATTTGGGGAAATGAGCTATTTTTAGATTTTTTAGATGCTGGAATCACACTCCTAAGAAGTTACTAAGAAATGTGTCCTTCAAAAATATTTCACTGCCAAAATCACCAGGGGAGGATATAGTCTGTATATGAAAATTTTGTAATTTTCTCTAATTGTTGAGTCATGTAGGGAATACTATGTCCCAAAAAATTTATGTTCCAATTCTTTCAAATTTTGAATACAATGCATCCTTTTAAAGTGTGAAGCTGAAATTGTTGACAAAAATACTGTATTGAAAGTTTTTTTTAGTATATATCTATTGAAGAAACCTCCAGTTTTGCAGTCATACCCTTTACAAGTGTGGAGTGTGGTGTCACATTTTTTGCTTTCTCAGCTTTGCTTTAAATTCTTTGATTTTAAAAGTCGAAAAAAAATTCAATATGGAATCTCCTCACTTTGAATCCAATGCTTAAAGCTCAAGAAGACAATTTGGAATTTAAGCCATTGAAATACTTACAAGCTTTGCATGAAATCTGGTTTTGAGGCGTTTGACGGGTTTGAGGCTTTTTCTCTGTTTGAGGGATAAGAAACAACACCAAAAGTTAGTCATCAGCTTAAGAAAAACTTGTACATTGAGTAACATAATTCCATCTCTTATGAAAATTAATTTCTTGAACACCAAAGCTTCGACCAGGATGAATGATCCATCAAAGATATTTTGGTTATAAATGGAAAAACTACAAGGGTTGAACTTATGCAGGTCAAGAAAAAACTCTAGACTATGATGATGGTTTGTAAACAATGGCATGACCTAGGATCCTTTTGGGATAAGGTAACCTGTACAAAAAATACAATACAGTGAATCAGTTCTCTGTAGTCAATGCAACTTAACCCAATTCATTGTCTCAGTTATAACCAAACGTGTAAGCTTGTAGATTTAATACTATGAGGAGACTTGCTCACCTTTGTATGTGTGCAATATAATATTGATTCCACTCTTATTGTATCCCGAATAACCTAATGATTAATAATTGTTCAATAAATCGCCATTACATCCAGTAATTGCTCGATTGCAGGGGTTGGGTTTTGTTAGTGGTGTGTTAGTGTGGTCAATCCAAATTCATCAGCAGGTCATTCATCACTTATTAAGCTACACATGGAGACATCGAGTGCATAAATCCTCATTGAGTATATTTGATAGTCATGAGTTATCAAGTCAATTTTTGTTCATTTTTCCAAATCTCTTAAAACATAGCTTGATATGCCAAACTCCATACAGGCTGCATTGCTTCATTGGGCATTCTTTTATTTCTCAACATAGCATGAGAACATGCCATTGGGATTTTATGGATGAATATATAGCATACAGTGTATATGCCAAACTCCATACATGTTGCATTCAAAATTCTTTTATTTCTTAACCCAACATGATTTTTATTTCTCAACCCAACAACATCAGGTTGCGGCGTCTCTTCAGATGTTCATGGACGAGCTCCCACAAATCCATACCCATCTGGAGACCCCGTTGATGATCTAAACAACAAGGTCATGAAATTCCTCATCGAATCCACGACAAGTATTCTACTGTCAAATACTTTCCATTAATGAAGTATGCATTTTTACATGCTATTGTTTTAAGGTATTTTTTTAAGAAAATTGAAGAGTAATGGTAAAATACTTTCCATTAACGAAGTATACATTTTTGCATGCTATTGATGTGACTTGATTCTACTTTGTAATTTTGCAATGCAGAGTGATAGATTTGGTTTTATTCTATTTATAGATTTTTGAGAAAAATTCGTATCGCTGGAAATTCCCTTTTTCTTTTGGTGATTAGCTGCTACAAGCTAAAATAGAGCATCACCGCTGGATGAGTGGGCAGATGTAATGTCCCCAAATATTGATTTTTTTTTATTAGGCTAGTAAAACTACCTATACAGAACATTATTTGACTTGCGGAAATATATCATACACTACATGTACCACTGTTTACTCATAAGTTGTTCTTACGTTCTGTCATTTTACTTTCAATCATTATTATTGATGTATTTTACTTACGATGTCATACTGTTGTTTACTGCTTAGTTCTTATGGTTATACATTTGTCGCGTATGTGTCGTTATTTGATTATATGCTTCGTCCTTTTTGTATAGTCTTACTCATTATTTAAAAAGTCCTAACTTAACTTTGTTGGTGGAAACAAAGTGGAAGGAGTGGCGGGACTCGTTCTCCCATAAAGATTTGAGAGGTAAAAGTGTTTACTTGGTTGCAGTCTTACTTAGTTCTTCGAACTAAGGCACCTCTTTTATTTCATTTGTAGATCCTGCTTTGCGACGGAGACTTATTTAAAGAGCACTGAATATATTGATCCTACTAGACCTACTGCTTATTGCTACGGTTCCTTACTGACTCAGATTTATAACAAGGTAAATACTATTTTCATTAATTAGTTATCACAGCTAAATTTCCTATGTACTACTTACACTTCATTAGGGTTTAAGTTTCGTCTTTTATTTCTTAGTATATTTACGTTCTATGTTTATTTTATTAAATTATTAACATGAATTATGTTTCTATTTGCAGGTTTAAAAACTTGGCTTAAAACCAGGCCTTTGATTTTATATAAAGGTTAATTAGTAACATATGCCATGTTTACTAAGCATTAAGCTTAGGGAAAATGCATTGTATTAAGGCTTCAAGCCTATGGTTTATATGTTACCTATATTACTTATGCCTTGTGGCTTTGACTTTATATCATGTATGGACTATGCATTAAACAGGACGTTGAAATGTTTTAAGACCTATGTTTAAATGTTGGGGTGGCAAAAATACCATCTGGTTGAACCATATACGTTGGGGTTTAAGCCTTGCATGGGAATGGAGACCAATGTTTTTGCAACGAAACTAAACTATGGAAAAGTGGGTTTTGGCTTTGATATTGGGTACCAGTTGGTGCCATTAACGCACCTTGGTTTTCGTGGTAGCCCAAGCTTAGGGCTTAGCTTATGATGGACTTGTCATTTCATTTTGTTGTTTGGGGTTTGGTCTTGGCTCCGCGCAGGGGAAATGGAGGCGACCTCCAGGCTTCAAAGGTATTCTTTGTTTTGGAATTCATGTCTGCGATTCGTTTTTGTTTTGTGGATCCTTTCGTTTCCATACTTCTCATCTTGGTCTCGCTTGAGTGTTTGCAGGTGCCAAGGGATGGCAAAGAGAAGCATGGCTCAAGCTCTGTCGTTGGTTTGAATGTGGTGCCAAGGTGTAAGGTAAGCCTTGCAAAACAAGCCTACACTGCTTGTCTCTCGACCTATCTGCATTTTGTTTAGTCATTTGGTTTGGGGCTTCTCTGTGGCACTACTACATTTCGACCAAAAATCTGACGGCTGTATTGTCAAATTTTCGACACTTCCCTGTCATATGTACGACACTATGATTTTTTTTAAGCGTCGATGGATTTTCGTTGGTTATCCGACATCTTTCCAATCTGTCGGCTAAGCGACAGCTCAGTTTACCGTCGATTAAATGTAAATCGTCGGTTATCCGACACTTACAGGCCGTCGCTTCTATAGCATGGCCGTCGGTTAAGAGACGGTGACGAAATTTTTTTAAAAACATTTACACCTACAGGCGTCTCTTAACCAACACCTATAGGCGTCGCTTAAGTGACGGTATTGTATTTTTTTTTTTAAACACACAGGCATCGCTTAACCGATAGTATTGTAATTTTTTTTTTTAAATATTGTGTTGTTTTTTTTTGTAAGAAGAACTAGTCTCATATGTTACTTGTTGAGAAACAAAACTACCATGAAATACTAAGGATGGGATCTTATTTTCTCCAGTATTGTTAGGGTACAAACCAGCCATGGAAAACAATTACTTTCGTTTGCATCATAGAGATCCATTTAAAAATCAGCTACAATCTCTTTCTTTGGTACTTTTCCAAACTTTTATGTCAGTGATTGTTGATTTGGTAGATCATCCAACAACCCTAAATCCTTGCATCTCCTATTATTTCTAGTTAAAGTAGTCCATAGTACATACTTAGTAAAACAAATACTTTTATTTACAAGCTACTTGAGTGTGGATTATTGATGGGAATGAAAATTACTATTAAGAAGGTGGCCTCCAAGAAATTTCCACCAGAATGATCACTAGTCTCAGTTTCCTGCCATTAGATGGATTGTGATGTATATAACACTAGAAAATTTTGTTGAAAATTCACACTCTCTAGGTAGGAAAATGAAACCATAAAATAAAAGCCTTAGACTGTAAACAATTTATTTGGTTAGAGGGGTAAGGGTTTTCAAACCATGGTTCTTATCCCATTTTGATATTTAAACCCTTCTATCTAGATTCTATTGATTCGAATGACAAATATGTTACTAAAAGAGGGAAGATTACTAGATGGACTTTGACTTCTCAAAGGTGAATGAAATGGACTAGGTGTAATAGTATAGCTAATCTGCAAATATGCAGCATGGAGAATATTCCTTGCACTTGCACAAGGCAGCTCTAAATCATCAATAAAGTCAGCAGTCACTCCTTTATTTTTTATCATGTCATGGGCACCTCTCTAGCTCACTAAATTTTGAACTTGAGTCACCATCATTGCAAGCACTCCACTGTGAAAGATTTGATAAGAAATAGGACATTTGTCTTGTTGGGAATATAATCTTGTTGTCCATATGACGGGCAAGCAAGAATACACTTGGTCAGACTAATAAGTAACGTGCTAGGAATATAATCTTGTTGTCCATATGACAGACAAGCAAACATACACTTGGTCAGACTAGTGAGTAACGTGTTAGATATACCCATTATGCAAGCTGTTATTGTCTTTAAAAGGTAGCAATGATTTTATCCTCGTATATATATTATGTAACACTATGTTCGCTAGAGAAAATGCTTTCAGTAGACAATATCCCTTTTCCATGTTGTACAATAAAATTAAGTCAAACAATCTTAATAAAGAACAAATTTCATATCATTTTCCTCAAGCACTAATCTCATCCATAACAGAGCAATGTACAAAATATTAAGTCTATTTTAGAACTACTTATTCATTTTATTGGCCAAAGAAATTCATATTTCTTAAGTCAGCATCAAATGCCAGAAATCCAAATTTATATACATCAGAGGAGACTCCGATCAGAAGAAAATATTTGGATGTGAGCATTACAAGCAGAACTGCAAATTGAAAGTTGCTTGTTGTAACCAACTTTTCACATGTAGATTCTGCCTTTTAGTACCTTGCACCTGCTCACTGGCCCTTTCCAAACTTTGTTAATTGTTATCTCTATTAGAGTGTATGTAGTTCTATTGCTTTTGTAAATTTACTAAATTGGAAGCAAGATATGAGTAAGAATCACTATTTTCACCTTCCCCTGCACTGTCTGCTTGTTTTGTCTTTCAATTGAGATGAAATGATAGCCCACCTATATCCACAGCAGTTGTACCCAAATTTAAGAAATGCCATATACAAAAGTGTTACCAATCAGGTATTAAATTTTGACCTCCATACTCAATTGGCACAGATGCAGAAATGATAATGAAATATATTTTCTTTCTTATTGAAAAGCACACCACAGGAAATTGATTGAAGAAAATTCATAATAAACCTTTAATAGTAATTGTGGGAAGGAGAAAGGGTGATGAACAAGAAATAGTAAAATGATCTTGTTAAAGTTGTCTTAGGAATCTGAAACTACAAATGATCTCTCACTAATCTAGCAAAGGAAGCTAGCAATCAACATGACCATCTCCAAATGCAGAGGCAGCATAAGCCCAGTCAACATGACATGTTAGCATAGCTACCTAATAATAGATGGGTAGTGGACCCACAATTTTACTGGCCAAGGGAGAAATGTAGGGTGAAAAGAAAAGAGACCAATCTTCTCCTAGCAGAAAAAGAAAAACAGAGTAATTCACAGCTGAAACGTTGTAGCAGACCATCAGTATGCAGTCACAGTATCCAAATGCACTATGAATCTGAGATAGAGAGCTCTGTAATCAATAATCTACTTTAATAAAGAAGAGTATCAGTTTCCCAATGAATATTTTATTTCCAAAGAGGGTTTTCTCCATGTAAATGCCAGTGTTACTGTGTGCATGCTGTCTTTTCTGTGTTCATTATCATTTCATTTATATTCAACAGACTCTTGAATGCAAGCATTGCTACTTCTGTTCATTGTAATTCCAAATTTCAGTTTATATGCCTGTCAGAAGCTCTGTTATTTTCTCACAATGCATCCTCTCACTGATTTACGTCTTCGCTCTCCCTTACGCCTGCCATACCCCCTGAAGCAAGGTGTACCTGAACATGCCAATAAAAGGAAGAATTGAACATATAGCCCCACTAACTAAAAATAAAAGCAAAGGTGTCGTCTAAATTAATAGCACCTCTGTGCAACAGGAGTCTAACACGGCCTGGAGTAAGGACTCCTTGTTTCATGGGAAATCCCTGCTTATCACATCCTCCCATGATTTTGAAGACATAGCCCTTGAATTCCTGTCATTAAAAAATAAGAATAATAAAATGTCAGTAATTACTCTCAGAAAGAAAGAAAACAACAAATTGACAAATGTTTAAAGTGTGGACAGAAATAAACATACCTCACCAAGGGCATCTCCATCAACCTCCTGGGAAATCCGTTTGTCATAGAAAGCACGTCTGTTCAAAGAGTAAACAAAGCATTAAATCAGACCAATAAAATTTTGGCTTACCTATCACAGTAATTAAAAGTAATTTAAAGCTACAAAGGCCAAGTAGCTAAAAGTATATAAACAATAATTTTTTACCCTGAAAAGCGGCATGTTTGGAGCATTGGCCATTGTGGTAAACTTAGGTCTCACGATGAAAAACTTGGAGTTGGATACCATAACATTGGACAAACTATGGGAAATTCTAAACTCCTAGTGGCATAATACTAGCATATATTACAAGCATGCTTAAAATGGAACAACTATAGACAGTAACAACACTTCATATGGATCTAAAAGTAGGGCATTTACACAAATCAAATTAAGAAAACTAAGGCTTGCAGAACATTAAATACACTCACAAATCTTGGGGACAACGCAAAGCAAATTTTATTGGTTCCAATTGCAGATTTTAAAGAATTGTAACTCAATAACTAAATTCTAATGTTTGTTGCTGGGCTGCTTCAGTATGTACTTTTAATATTTATATATTTTGCACACTTGCTATGCAAAAATTGATTTTGAAAAATTGAAATTCAGTACCTTAATTCCAATATTTATTGTTGGACTAATTCAGTATGTATTTTTAATATTTATATATTTTGCACACTTTCTGTGCATGCTAACCTAAAACTACAGCATGACATTAACAAAATCTACTTACAGTTTCTGATCGTCATCAATTTCCAATTTCTTCTGACACCCTGTAGTAGGATTTGCAATATTGAACTGCATCAAAAGATCAATGCAATATTAGAAAGCAATAGTTAATAAAAATACAAAATTGATAGGTGAATATTGAACAATGCTCCATTTATAAATAATCATTTATTGCACATGGTAACGACAAGTACAACATCAACACCGCCCTTTTAGTAGAATAATCATCATCATTACAATTCATATGATGGATTAAGATATCAAGAACCTCAAAATTTCAAGAAAAATTCTGAGAGTTATTCATTTCATTCTATTTCATAAGATCATATAGCATATGTCAGGATTTAACCCTACAGAAATGATCATAAATGAATCTTTTGCAATGGGCATTTACAAGGCAACAAACACAAGAAGTTAAAACAATAGTAGAACACCTCAAACAACCACATAAAATTCAGCCTTCTGACCTTCAGCTGGACAGCTCTATAATCAAAACCAATGATTTTACCCCATTTACCATCACAAAGTTTTAGATACTACATAAACTCCACAAAGTTTTAAATCGCAAGTGGCTATGAACATCAAAATACACGTACATGTACATCTACATAGAAAATTATAGACATCTACCGGTACATTCATTATTGTACCCATACATATTGCCCCAACTCACTTCAAGTTTCCAAATTTCTCAATTTTTATTGGTAGTACTCTTTATGAGCCTCTCATGGAGAACATAAGATGTAAAAGCTTTTCCTTATTTTAATATTTGGTCAACAATTATTTTAATTCTTTGAAGCATCAATTTCAGAAACAAATTGCAGATCTATATTCACGCATAAGAATACATAGATTGAAAAAAAAATGCTCAAAATAGAGATCATACAGTCAAAATATTGCAAATCAGAAATTGGCTATTTTTAGGGTTTACTGTTACAGGCACGACTCTAATCTCAGTATTCCAGAGCATATGACTTTTGACAAATTGCATAATAGATTGAAACTAGGCCAACACCAATTTAAAGAGTGCTTCTGAGACATAAATTTGACATATTATATGTTATATTTCTGAGCAATATTACATGAGTTACAAAGTTCTGCAGTTGTACATTTTCAACCTGAAACCCCAAGAAAAATAGGAAATCGTATTGGGTTTATCTTTGATTATTGTATAAAACCCTAGGATGGCATATTCAAAAGACACAATGGAGCCATTTTCATATCTATGTGATAAATATGTTGTTTTTAATTATATAATAAGAAAAAATAGAGAAGTTGATGAATGGTTTGATTTAGAAAAGACCGTGATTAACAGTATGCAGGAAACATTTAGTTATGTGAAGAAAATTATTTCTGTTTTTCTTTGTTGAATATACTCTATGATTAATCTCCATATAAATAGGATTTAGGAAAGGCAAGGATGATCCCTCAACTTCTTTTTCATGAAGCTTGTCCTCTCTATAATGCAAAATGTAACAGATGGGTAGGAATCCATTGAAGGCAATCATCAGAATATGGTGAAAATAGTCTTCCGTTTGAGTCTTCCTTGGGGGTAATCTCCATCCTGAACACCATCCTTTTACATCTTACAAGGATGAAGTTTCTTGCCATATGATTATGACAGTGTTATTTGAGCCTTACTTGGACCCATATGATCCCCTCCAGAGTTTTTTCAGCAAAAGAAAATGAATTCAATTTTTCAAGGAAGATCAACTTCCAATATTTCCTCCATTTGAATGGGTACTCATAATCATCTTCAAGCAAAGGGGAAAAGAAGCACAAAAAAAATCACATGGTCGGGCTACTTTTGGTCCTTAAGCTTTCGGGACAAAACTTGACAAGGGGAAGGGGATGTTGTGTTCCTAAACAACATTTTTGTAGAGGAATAAATCTTTATGACTTGTTTTGTATTCAATCTTGTCATTTTGTAATGACTTTGTACAAGGTCATTTATATTAAATAAGGCCACTCACTATGCAAGCATTGAATAACTTATTAGTAACAGGATTTGAAATAGCTTTGGGAACGATGCTTAATTAAGAGGGAGAGCATGTTGTGTACTACATACAATATATTTTGTAAATGAGTTATTTTGTTTGTAAGCTCAGTAAATGCCCTATCCTTAAGTTGTGCTTACTCATAAGAATGACTTACCTTTGAGTGGATAGGAATTAGTTATATGCATTAATGACACACCACTGTGTTAGTAGAAAGGTGATATTCTAAGTCCTGACACTTGTATTAAAAGGGGTCTCTCCCCTCACTTGTAATTATTAATTGATGAGTTATATAACCAATACAAACATATTACTCATTTGAGTTTTATAATATTATTACATTGAGATGTCTTCCTCCATCTTTTGGGAATTTTGGATGCATTCCAACCCTAGATGTGCAGGTGTCCCAAACTATTTGTTCTTTACCTCATTACCGTTATTCCACGTCTTATCAGTACTTGGTATAGTGTAGTGTCCATTTTGGTTACAGGGACATTGCAATCATAAGAATATCTTTTTTTATGAATAAACTGTACGAAAAAAAGTTAGACGCATACAGGAAACACCCTTCAATCCAATAATATCGATTAAAAGATTGAACTGAAGTAGAGTATGGGCTACCCATTAAGACTTTATATGAATATGGTAATAAGATAATTTTAAGAATGTCCAGTGAATGACCAGAAAGTTGATCAATGGGTCTCAAAAATATATCCAGCATAAATTACTAATTACACAAAAGCAGCTAATTCCTGAAACATACAGGACACAGACAAGAAGGTTTAGGATTAAAACAAGTCAAATAGTGTGCCTTTAGAAGGAGGAGTTTGGCTTTCACTAGATGTTTTTGAAGGATAAAGCGGGATTGATCACATTTATTTATTTTCATAAAATGCAAAGAACTTGGACAAAATACTTTATCCCAAACCATTTTTCCCTTTTGAATTAGAAGTATGTAACATACCTCTCCTGAGGCAATATGCTGGAGAAACTTATCTTCAAATTATCGACAAAGTTCTAGTGCAATGGCACGGGTTCCTTCAGCAGTCTGCACCAATTGCTCACCTAGCCTCGCTAACTCACCTTCCACAACTTGTGATCTACCCTCCAACCTGATATTTAAAAAGAAAATTTTAATAATTAGGAAAGATGTACCAATTATTCATTAGTATGATTACTAACAACCATTTAGTTCCAAACATGTTGAATTCCATTCTGTGTGTCAAGAATCTGTAAGTAAGAATCTGTATGTCAATATTTCAAATCAAACACAAATCTTTAATTTTTCAAGTTAATGTATATACTATATACCAAACATTTAATACAAATAAATTCCACATTTCATATTTTAAAAAGATGATATCTGTCCATTTTGCTTTCTAACAGCTTTCATGATAAAGATCACATTAATATGCTGCAAAATTGTTCTGTAAGAAAACTATTGTGATTGACCCAAATTTGATTTTGGGCAAAGCCAGTTAATACAACATATATATAGATATTTCATTAAATAGAACAATTGTATTCATACAAGCAGTCATCAAAACCCACAATAGATTTCATGGTCAACTGATATGTATGCATAAATTCTTCACAAAAGTTCCTCTAAAAACAGTTAGGGATAACACTGATAGAAATATCGAGACATTCTTAACATCCAATTGGCTATTTCATATTTAGTAGCATATGTAAATAAAAAGAAGAAAATGTTTAAGTGGGGCCACTGTATGGGGGATATGGGTTGCACAACAATATAAAACAAAGATGGTTTACACTTGCAGATTTAGTTTACACTTACATGAGATGTCACCGGTTCAAACTCTTGGAACAGAATCATCAAGCAAACCAGGCATCTACGCCCTGGTTCAATTCAAACTGGGGTTTCCACAGTGCCAGCTAGAGGTCAAGAGTTCGAATCCCAGCCTATACTTCCTACCTATGTGTCAATGTCTATCTTACTCAAGTAACATCCATATACACATGATAATAGAAACACTTGGAGGGGAGGCCCAAACTATTGTTCAATATTTCAGAGTAGGATGTGGATTGGAAACGCCAGGGAAGCATCACTGAAACTTTCACTAGAATTTATGTTTTTCAGCAATAGCAAGGTGATAATATGTAACAAGTTACAAAAAAAATATGAAACAGTCGCATCACAAGGGACTGGGTCAATAAAACCTTGGTTGTATTTGTTGTGTGAAAGAAGAAAAAGGTGTTGGGCATCGGCCAAATTTTGTTGGAGGGAGAGTGAGTTGATACCTTAAACTCTCCATCAACAATGTCGCAAATATTTTCTATACAATAGGCTACAAAATCCTCACTATCTCACGAATATTCAATGAAGTAAAATAAGTTTCAGGTTTTTTATTATAAAATCCTTAGATTGGGAAGCAACTCGAACCTGACCTAGTAATTTCCAAATTACAATGACAATAGAGATTTACCAGAAGTTATTTTGTTCTTATTTGAATACTTTGGCTATCAAAATATAAGAAAAATAACAGCTGGAAGATTAAATGTGGGAAAGGACGCAACTGCAATGCAATGCAATAGCAATTACCCTCACCTCAAATAGAGAGTGAGAGGGAAATTCAAGGGAAGAGAAGTTCATATTTTAAACTATATTATGAACACATTCTTTTCAGCTTTTCCATACCAGTATAAATCCATGCTAAATAAAGATTTCTTTTGCATAGAGAACTTGTTTTTTTTTAATTTGAAATCAAAATTCTTTAAGCAAACATAGATTACTCATCGATTTGGGGCATTCTGTCAGCCTCAGTGTGACCTCGGCAAACCCTCCTTTGTCGCCCTCTCCTCTGCGAGCTCTGTCCCCTGCGGCCTTATCCTCTTTGGCCCTCTCCTATTGTTCACGAGATGAAGAATTGCTTATTGACCACTGTGTTGAGTTGTGTAGTTTTTTCCCTTGTCAATGGAGTTGCTATGCTTCAGCCAAATAAACATTTTTTAATGCAACCCTATCAAACCCAATAGATAACAATGAGGGTCGAGCCCAAAATAGTAATGGGGCTTCTCTTCCTTCCACAAATCGATTTGGTGAACCCATATAAAGGTATACATCGTTGCTGTCTCAGTATACAAGAAAAAAGTAGATGGATTGGCCTCCCAAGCATGCAAAGATAACGCACATGGCTATGGCTACAGGGATATGCCCATAGATTATTGACAGAGAATACAGATGGGTATGGTGACAGGGTTGCATGAATGCTAGGATAAACCCACGACTTGCCTCTTTTCCACAACAAAAATCCCAAATCGATTTTCTATTTTTTGTTTAAAATATGAACTCATGATGTAATAGATTTCCACCATCGATTTGGATCCAAGGGATGAGAGCGCTTGGTGGGTAGAGCGCTATAGTTACCACTCCAATAGCACAAAATATAATTGCAATTGTTATGTATTGGGAAGTCTGCTCCAATCCTACACATACTATTTTTACCATGTTTGTATTATGAATGGAGTAAACAAAACCAAGTTTGAACCATTCTCTCATAGGTTGTGAACTTTTTGTATCATATGTGCAATAATATGCATCATGTTGGTATTTATTTGTTATTAAATTTTTTTTATATACATTGACACTAATGCTTAATGTATTTGGTCTGGTAGGTGTCATGACCAAGTTCCTATTAAAGACCATAATTAAAACAATGCACGTCATTTACAATCAGAACCTTTGTAGTGATTTACAATCACAATATCAATAACAATTTCATAAGCAACCACATATATAACACTAATGGCATTGTTGTCTTGGGTAACATGCCTAAAATCAATTTAGTTATGGAGATTTCCAGTAGAGTGAAAACTAAACCAATGTCCATTCATGAGTGATTGAGGTACATCTTGAGGTACTTGAGAGATTGACTTGTCTTGCTAGGTTTGCACAAATTTGGATGCACGGAGGTTTCCATGAATATAATTATATGAAATTATATTATATCACCAATAAAAAAGGAGTAGGATAATGCTTTATTTTCTATTATTAAAGGGGAAAGGAATATAACAATTGAAAAACATGAAATAACAAGCACGATGATTATGAAACGTGCAAGCATAAATCATTTTAAAATTAAACATGATGGTGCTCATCATAATCATCACTATACATAACCACAAAATACGTGCTCAAAAGAACTACCATACATCCAAAAAAATAATATCCATCAATCCAAGACGAAATTGTGTCATTAGTCCATCCAAAGTCCTCGAATAAATACAAAACCAAATAAATTATGGAGTGATTAAGGATGAGGATGAGGATGAGGCTGAGGCTGAGGCTGACGTTGAGGATGAGGATGGATTGTAGCAAGTTTCATAGGGGTAAAGGTATTTATATGCATGTTCTTAAAATAAACAATCATCTTCATGCTAGATTTGAATAGATGAGTAGCAACGAATCTTTGGCTAGGTTAGGTAGGTCTAGCATCAAATTCAATAGTGTTAGATGTGTTAGTAGAGTGTGCAATAGCATGTGTTACAAAAGAATCCCAAGAAGTAGCCTAGGATGAATGGGTGGTCCTTGGGCATTTACCATATTTAGTGGGATGAGGAGAAGTTGATGAATTTGAGTCAAAAGAGGTAGCCTTGAAAGCTTTAGACATATCAGGTTCAAAATTAGTGATACCCCAATTAGCAATATTGACAAAAGGAGGGCTTGTATTTGGTATCCATCCATTATTCGTAGGTGTGACCATATGATTTAATTAAGAAATGATTGGACGTGGTT
>LPNX011007629.1:156485-207479 GCA_001517045.1 Pseudotsuga menziesii
ACTACCAAATCGCTCACCTCTTCTCATAAATTTTTGACCAACATGAGACCTACTGCTTCATGAGCATTAATAAGCGTCGCTTAAGCGACGGCTATTCTCATAACCGTCGCTTAAGCGATGCTTACTAACGCGTCGTCGCTTAACCGACGGTTATGGGAATAGATGTCGCTTAAGCGACGCTTATGGCCACATTTACAAAAAAAAATGTATCCTTGTGATTTTTGGTAAGTTTAAAAAGAGAAATCCACGCGCTGTCGGATTTTGGATCGAAATGTAGTAGTGTGGGGTTTTGATGAGCTTTCAGGCTTGTGTTAACAGACTTGGGTTTTTTTATAAATGTTAAGGCTGTTAAGCCATGGAGCGAATCTTAGTTCCTTTACAGGCTTGGTGTAAATATTTGTTATGGTAAATCGTATTATGGATTGGAGCTTTTATGCCTGGGAAGCACCATTGCTTGTAATGGTGCGAAATCCCATGGCGCAATTGTGTAATTACTTGAGTTATGATTTTGGCATTCCTGTGCATAATATATACTCTGCATTTATGAAATGACAATGGTTATTATGCTTACTCTGTATGTGTTGAATTATGTCGCGTTATTGATTTATTTACTGTGGGTTATAATGTGGCATTCGAATTCATTTATGGACTATATATTTAAGTGTTTTACTTAGCCGTAAATGTTGACAACGTTTGGGTTTGAGGCCTTTCCATGAGTGGCATGAGCCTCCCCAAGGTGGTTGCGATAGCTCCATATGGTTGCATTACTATTTATGATTTCGTTGGTTTAGAATATAATGTGGGTTGTGAAGGAGCCAGAGGTATAACCCACGATGGCCTTCGTCACTGTAAGGGGAAAATCTTGACAGCGCTCTTTGTTGTTTATATAAATTGTGTATTTTATTGTACAAGTCGTGGCTTAGGCCAATGTTGTGCATGGCTTAATGAGGGTCTTACGACCTCTTATGTAATGATTCACTGCATTGATTTATTATCCTATGTGTTTATTCAATTTGGTCGAGGCCGTGACTTACTGTGTAGAGGCAGAGCTTAAGTCTTACGACTTAGCTGTAGCGTAATGGTTTGTTATTTAAAAATATTGTGGTTATTATAACATGTAGCCCGCATATGTTGTATGTATAGTGTGGCCGTAGTTTATAGTAATACAAAACCCTCAGAGTTCAACTCTGTTCGTGGTTTGATGTAATGAGTTCTATTTTTAATTATAGATGTGAGTTGGGCTTGTATGCTCACAGGATTCGATTCTTGTTCCCATTGTAATTATTTGGAATTGTGTAGAGATTTTGATATGGTTTATAATTGAAAGTGTTTCCTGTGTGTGATATGATGTTTAATTCGTTATATGGAAAGACTTGCAGAGTTATGTAATTTGTTACTGTTTGTGTATATATGTTATGATTGTTTTAAAGAGGTATGCGACTTAGGTTGGTGAACCCACAGGGGTCGATACCACGACCTCTGTTTATAAATTTCAGAGTTCTTTAATTTGTTTTACTTGGTTAATTTATATGCGATTATTTATGAGCGATATTAGATGGGACCTTTAAATGATTTGTGCATGCGATTATAATGTTATTCATTTTAAATACTAGGACTGTGGGTTTAGTATAGGAATAGAGATGTGAATCTTGGGCCAAAATAATGGTTACGATACTGCTTGTTCATTTACTTGTGATGATGTTAATTAATGGAATGATTTAATAGTTAGCAGATAATTTATGGTGCAGACCTTAAAAGGTCTTTAATGGTTTATTTATCTTAGATTTTAATATAGAATAATTATAGATAGCCTTCAGATTTGTTTATGTTTGATGTCTATATATATTTTTATACATACATAGTAGTTCAATTTGTAGATAGTACCTTAGGTTATCTATATTGTAAGTTTATAGATATATGTATTTAAAACTTATTTCTAATATTAATCTATTTTAATCTACAACATGTCTCTATTGACAAATGGAATATGCCATTAGAGTAACCAAAGTTAAAAGAACAACTATATAATTAATCTGAAACAAAGCCTAGTTTTTATTAAACACAGTTTAATTAATGAAGATAAATACAGAAACAAACTTAATTGAACAAACCCAGGTGAATACAACATGAGGTATAATTTGTAGCCTAAGGTTATCCTTTAAGAAATGTAAACCCTAGCAGATATAGACAGAACTACCATTTACATTGGGTTAGGAAATGCAAAGTAATTATTTAACTAGCAAAGTAGAATAGACATTCTAGGGCTTCATACCTGTAACTTGAAGCTCTGTTAATGAATGAACTTGCACACTCAAATAATTAGCATTATCAATTCAAGACAGATCTGACCTTTGTTTTTGATGACCAAATCACTTGGGAACTACCATGTTCCACCCAACCATGACCCGGAACCGTTCCTGGTTTAAATCCGGATCCCCCCGAGTTGAACTCCAACATGCAAGTAGCTTAGAGCTCCTAAGGTAGGGTTTCCTATCCATTATATCAGCTCTGGATCAGTTCTCTTTTTTCCTTCCAAGAAAATGTTCTCCAAGAATTACTTGAGAGCAAACAGGTAGAAAATGACTCCTCTAATGATAGATCAGAACCCCAAGCCTTTCCTTGGCTTGAGTATTTATAGACAGAATTTATAGTCAAAGAGACAGTTAAATCAAGAAACCTTGGTTCTTTTCAATTACTTTGGGTAATTATTAATATTTTAACTTAGGAACTTTCTACTAGTTCCTAATTAGACTTTTTAGGTTTTGGACTATTTATTATCTTTACATAATAAATAATAATGAATGGAGCTTTTTATTTCTTTTTTTCATCATTAATACTATAATATATTTAACTCTTTATACATACCATTTATAAAGTACATAATCATTAGAGGAATTTTGGGGTCTCAAATGGGCCTCCTAAGGAAAATAATAAAATAATAGTTAAAATAATAAAATAATATTGATTAATTTTGGAGGAAGAAAGAAAAAAACTACTTTTTTTGTTCATATTTTTGACATATCTCCCTGTGTTTTTACTCAAATTTCGATCATGGGTACTCGTTGGATGCGGAATCAAATTCCGCATCCAACGAGCTCTCTTGAATGAAATTTGAGTAAAAACACAATGAGATATGTCGAAAATACGAACAAAAAAAGTATTTTTTTTTAATGACAAATATGTCAATTCAAGCATTATGGTTGACTTATTTTATTGAAATTATATTGGTTCTTGAATTCCAACTCACAAAAACTTATTTTGGCACGTTTTCTTATAAGGCCCATTTTAGACCCCAAATTTCCTCTAATGAATATAACACTTGTTTACATTTGTCTTTGGGCATCATATACCATGATCCCTAGACTTAATGACACTTCTTCATTAAGGTCAATTAGGTAGATGGTTTAGGTATACTAGGCTAGGCAACTCTAAACATCCTTGAATGTTGGATTTCCCTCGTATAACGTGGTAGTTCTTCAGTACTTGATGAGAATACAGAAATTCAAAATTTCATTTAATCATTTATAAATAAGTATGACGAGATCAATATTTTTCTCGAGTCATTTTCACTCAAAAGTTATTAAATTATTTTCAGTAAGCCCTAGCGCTTACCAAAGCCCATACTCAATGCTTTAACAAGGAGTTACAGCCTAGTGCAATTCCAGAGCTCTCTGCTCAACACTAATGCTAGGATGTACTTGTACGATACACCTAGGGATACAATGGCCAAGGATCTGATGCTCCAAAGCTTATGCTCAACATCAACATGGAAGGCTCCAGCTCTTATGCCCAACACATCCAATTATATTTTCATGTGTTCCATAGCTTCTCACTCAACACAAAAGTAAATACTCGTGTGCTCCAGAGCTTCTCGCTCAACACAAATCATCAATCACTCAAGTGCTCCAAAGCTTTCCGCTCAACACAAAACATCTCATCAATCATGTGCTTCAGGGTCCACACCCAACACAAACAAGCATATATATATCTTAAATAATTGGCTTATGCCCAATATATAAAACAAATCATCATGTTCATATGAAATGGGGTCTTCGACCCAATATAAAAATAAAACATCAAGATAATCATCATAATCCATAGGCACATGCCTATAAGTGTTATGTCCAAAATTCAAGATATTACAGCAGATCTAATCAGTGGTTTGGCGATTTCAAGATATTTTCACTAAACCCTCTTTTAAGAGATTTTCAAAATATGTTTTTCTTAATTTCTATAATTTATAGAATTTTATTTTAACATTCAATTTTGCAATGGGGATTGATAGCTTTGGTTTTATTTTATTTATTGATCTTTTAGAAAAATTAATGTGGCTAGAAACTTTCTCATTTTTTCTGAGTGTTGATTGGCTATCCAATACCATCTTTCAAAGCTTTTGTTCCCCACCAAAATAGAACATCACTCAAAATAGAACATCATTGTTGGCTCACTGGCCATATCTCATCGATAGTTTGGCCACTTAAGAGATATTCACATCTTTTAAGAGTTTTGCAAACTATATTTTTATTAATTTTTATATTATATACAACTTTTTATTTGTGCTCTTTTTTATTTTTCACTCTGAATGAAAACCATTTTCATAGAAACAATGAGAATAAAATTTAAGAATTATATTTTTTGACATAATAAAAATAGTACTACTATTACAATATTTCAATTGTTTTTAATAAGTATTGATGTTTTAGTTGTGGTACTATGTTTGCTAATACAAATTACTTAATGTGGAAAAAAATACATGTGAATTTTGTGACCTATTTTAATCATAAAATATTAATATATATTTATTTAATATGGATTTATTAAGCATGTTGATACAGATTACTTAATGTAGAAAAGAATACATGTGAATTTTGTGAGCCATTTTAACCATAAAATATTAATAAATATTTATTTAAATATGGATTTATTAAGCATGTTGAAGAATCCATTCATTTCATGTTACATATTAATTTAGTCCTATTAGATAATAAAAAATTATACTTTAAATATTTGTTATTTGTGTTTTGGATGTCTATTGATTTTCAAGTGTGTATTTTTGTTTGCACAAATGTATGTAAAGATGGATGAATGTACATCACAACATCACCTCACACTAAGTTGTATAGAATTTTTTTACCTAATATATTAATTTCATTTTGAATAAAAATCTTCATTTTAAATCAATTTTCATTTCTAATTCCAAATTTATAATTTTATAATTTCAAAATAGATCTTGTCAAACCTCAAATAGGTGAGTCAAGGCAAAATTTAATACCTACCATCAAAAACACAAAATTCTTATCATTAATGACATAATAGTATAATAAATGACATATAATGTTTCCAGCTTTCAAGCTTCTCTAATGTTATCTATTTTTTACTTGTTTCAATGTTTTAAAATTTTCATGTATTTTTCACTGACATTATTTTATTGAAAATGAATGAGTTTTTAGTACTCTACTCTTATTTCCAAATTTCATTTAGCTTTTTCCAAATCCAAGTGAATATTAGTCTCTAAATTAAATTGTACTGAAGAATTTAATGTGTTTTTTGTTTTTCTTATTTTGTTGAAGATAAATGTGTTTTCAACACTACTCTTATTTCCAATTTTATTGGATTTTAAAGTGAATATTAATATCTAAATTAAATTAAATTTTAAAAACTTTAGTTTTGTTTATACAATCATGTATTTAAACTATATAATATAAAAAATATTAAGATAAAAAAATTATTCATTTTCATTTTTCATATTTAGTTTAAGATGAGGATTGTAACATCCCCTCAGACCACGACTGGAAAACATGAAGCATAAGTAAAAGGCACTATAAGTATGAATACTAGCTTTATCAAAATATGATGTTAGGCAGTTGAAAGTGTTGTACAACCAAAACGATGATTTGGGGACGAATCTACTAGGGGTAGGGATGATTGGCTAAGAGGCCATGCTTTTAGTTGATAGGTGTCTTCTTAAGTGTCATGGACACTAGAGTTTCTCCCTTGGTTTAAAACAATTACCTAAGCTAATGTTATGAGCTAAATGCCGCAAGTTTTTATTTATTTATTTTAAGACTCATAACGTCTGGTTAAACAACATAACCGAAAAAGTATTCAACGATATTTCTATATATGTTCAACAAAGGAAAAAGATATTATAAACAAAATTATTAGAAGTTAAAAAGAAATAATCGTTTACCTATTATTTGCATAGGAAACACTAATTATTATTAGAGAAAAAGTAATGTGTATTTGTTTAGACAAACACATATAAGTGGGAATGGCCTCTTAAAAACACTAAGGGTATAATTTTGGTTTTAAAGCTTATGTTTCACACATAAGCGAAATCAAAGGTTTTCTATATATATATATATAAACATTTTAGAGATGCCTTTGCTCGGCACTTGCAAAACATTATGTACTATAGAAAAAAAAAGCTCTAATATATGAACAAAAATAGATCGTACTAATATATTTTAGTAGAAAGCCTTTTAAATGGTATTCCTTATAATTTAAAAGGAAAAACATATTATTACAAAATATATTGTTATACGTACAAACATATCTTGTGGGTTATATCATAAGAGTAATAATAAAATAAAACATGGATATAGAAAGAGAGAAAGAGAATTTGACTGGAAATATGGGGAAATGGTAACAATTAATGGTTAAGCTAATAGCATGTTTTTCCTTGGAGAAAATCTTGGAAATTGTTCCCCTATTAAGCAGAGGGTACAACCCTTCCGCCACTTGTCCTTACGAAGATACACATGTCAACCAGACACGGCCATTTGGCATCCTTTAATACAGATGGCATTGACGGAGAATCCAGTATGAAAGGTATATAAAGAGGGTGGATAGAAGGAATGGGGGTGACATTGAATCCCTTTGATCTGCTCGATGATGACAAAAATGGCGATGCCTCGCAACTCCTCTTCGTTCCTTAGGAGAAGCCGACGGCTAAAAATGCTCCTCGGCCTGCTCAGGCAACATCTACTAAACTGTCATATAAACGATTGTTTAATTTCTCGTCCTTGTTTTCATTCCACTGTCCCAGAATGCCTTTTATGTGATTTATGTGTTCGATTATTGGGTTGTAGTTTTTTTTTAAGCTTTATAACCCACTGGATTGAAACTTGATCCATATTGGATCATGATATATAGCACCATTTTCATGTGTTATGGATTATTAACCAGATCCATATTGGATCGTGATATATGGAACCATTACCTGTCACAGTGAGTTTATTTTTAGATATGTGCATGTGTTAAGCAGTCATGGCTCTAATTTCATCCTTCGAGTTGTTTTCTTTAATTATGATTTTAGATCTAAAAGAGTTGGAGGCATTCTTTTATCTTTTCTTGCTTATTATTAATGCATTACAAAGTTATACTCTGCATACGTTTTTTACCTGTTTACGATTTCAATATATGTTATTTTTAATTTTATTCATAATTTATTTTCTTTAAGAATTTTGAATAATATATTTTTACATTGAAAAATTCACTTGGTTCACAAACATAAAATCTAACCAATTCATCATTTTTGATGAATTTAGAAACTTCAAAAGAACATTCATTTGACGGACTTTATAAAATCTGATGAATTTAGAAACTTCAAAAGAACATTCATTTGACGGACTTTATAAAATCTAACCAATTCTAAAAATGATAGATTTGAAGCTATCATTTAAAAACTTCAAAAATAAGAATATTCATTTGATCGACTTTAAATTCTTTTGATTCATGTATATGTCTTTAACTATTCAATTCAATGCTATATGTTCGACCTTCTTTATATTCTAATTTTTAAATACTTCTATAAAATGGGCGTACATCATTATACTCGTTGTTGTATAATATGATCTTTTAAGAAAATATAATTTTATCTGTGTAACTAAAAAAAGATAATTTTATTGACGTTACTAAAAAATTAATTTTCTCGGTGTAACTTTGCACCTACTTGGGGCAATTGGTAGTTTATAACTCTAAGTTTCTAGATTCCCTTGACCACCTGCCCCGAAAGATCAGTGACTCTATTCCTGTAGAAGAGATACGTAAATAAAGTTTAGGAATTTGAATTTGCTTGATTGCACAATCACCACGTGTAAGGGAAGCGGTGGAAAAGCTGTGTTATCCACTATTTTTTTTCATACAAATTTCTCCTTGAACACCCTAATGTTTCCATACGCATTTTCAAATCTGGTAAACATAGTAAACGTGACTTGAATTTTTTTGGAGGATGCCAAGGTTTAGAAGATGGGATCTAAATATATGACAGATGAAATAGAAGCGGCTTCGTCAAAATGGGAGGATTTGTCAGGAGGCAATAGGTTAAAGTTCCTATGTAGTTTTGGAGGTAAGATTCTGCCAAGCCCATCCAATGCACAACTTTGCTATGTTGGAGGAGAAACCAGATTCGTAACAGCTGACAGAACCATCACTTTACAAGGTTTGTTTCCTATGATTTCATTGTCTTTTTCTGTTTTTATAGATTCAGACAGAAATAGAATTATATGTTGTTGAAGACAAATTTACTTATTTTATCTTGTTCATGCTCATGCTACTGATATTTGAGTATAAGTTGCAATCACTCCTTCCATTAGACTAGACCATTAAAATTTTGTGGATTCCTCGACTACAAAATGTCAAAGTAATTATCTCAAATACTTTAGATTGAAATCCAACTTTAGGGTTATCGAAAAAATAGATGAATAATTTATTATTGTTGTTGTTGTTGTTGTTAAGAGAATGGACAACTGAAAACTGGGCTGGTAATCTTTTGCCATGGATCGATTCCAAAGATCCATTCCTGCCCAGAAAAAACACTTACACTTACTGATGATATTTTTTAGCGAATTCCTTTGATTTACACATTTATTATCTAAATTTTATGAAAAAGTTGGAGGATGTATTTGACACCATGACCGTGATTATAAAATACCAGTTGCCAATGCTAGATCTTTATGTCTTGATTTCATAAATATGTGATGAGGATCTATAGAACATGATCATAAGAATATGAGAGATACAACAACTACAAAGAAAGTTGTCCATGAGAGCATTTGTGTTTCCTCAAAATCCACCACTTCTATCAATGGAAAACCCGTCGAGTATAAAGCAGAGGTATGTAGATGTAGTAAATGGATTAGCACCAATTATTGTGAAGCAAAGAATCCCATCATCGCCATTATCGGACTACTTTGTTATCGAGTTCCTTAGACTTAGGCTAAAGCATCCCTCAAATGAGGTATTTAGTCAACCAAATCACCCAATCGCCCTAGATTTGGGTGATTGGCCCTAAAATCCTCAATGGGTATGCACAGACGAGCAACATCCATAAGCACTAGCATGTCTTGCAAGAATCCACAAGCATTAGCATGCCATTTGTCAAGCTTGAACCGTGACAAGACTGAGACTATATTAGCTACAACTTTCACGGACTAGAAAAGCCACAAGATATTAGTGCTTTATTATAGCCACTTCAAGAGAACTGGAGATCAATATGGAAAGACATAACCGGATTACTTTCCCAGGAAAACACTACAAATTTTAGACTTTCAGGACCATTTGTGACATAACGACTCACTCGCATCGTCAAAAAATAAAATTTGGACTTTCAAAACCATTTGTAACCCAACAACTCACTTGCATTGGAAACAAAATAATTTTTAAAGCCGGATGTAAAAATTAGGTATCTGAACTTACATCTAAGGGCATTGAAGAACATGAGATCTTTGTGAAGTGCCCTTGTATAATCATCAAGTGGAGGAGCAGAATGGCAATGTCTAGCAACCAATTTGACAATGAGCGTCACCATCCTTGATATTAATCCTGACAACAAAGGCGATATAACAATCCAATTGAACAAAGTCATGCTGCAGACAAGCGACATCCCAGATCCACA
The DNA here is from genome assembly GCA_001517045.1 of Pseudotsuga menziesii. Lineage (NCBI taxonomy): Eukaryota > Viridiplantae > Streptophyta > Pinopsida > Pinales > Pinaceae > Pseudotsuga > Pseudotsuga menziesii. The sequence continues at coordinate 166,384 of LPNX011007629.1, forward strand.
TAATTCTTCTTCTTCTTCTTTTGCTCCCCAGGCCCCAAAAGCCAGTTCTATTAGGTCTTGTCTAGCTGCTTGGAAATAGAGGATTTGTCGAAGTCTTGCAGATTCATTTTCCTATAATACTCCAACTCCCTTTGAAATTAGCACGAAAGAATCTCTGCTCAAAAAAACGAAAAACCATTTTTCAATACATGCATGTACCACTACTTACAGCAGCTCCCCGCAAAGTCTCAAAACACAAAATCCCTGATTGTAATCACCTACACAACCAATAAAAACCTAATTAAATCAAGATTTAAATGATTCCAAAAGTAAAAATTAATTCAAACTCTAACAAAAAAAAATTTAAAAATGAAAAATTTGACCCTACCTCCTAAATTAATCCACCTATTTTACAAACTACTTCTACCATTGACCGCTCCAAACATTTATTCAGATTACGATTTGTACGTGTCGTTTAAAGGTTTTAGGTATAACCTTTATTACGTCAATAGACATTATCACCGTTTTTCTATGATGTTCGTTTCGAAAAACATTGTACGGATTTTGTCGTCCCTCGAACCAGTCCATACCTGCCACGCGTTTATATGTTTACTGTTTATTTGACAAATAAATTTATGTCAATGGAGAAGGCCTGAAAGGCAAAGTGTGGGTTAAATGAGACAACAGAGGTCATTAATATCCCGCTGACAACTGCGAATATCTGAATTGCTAGACACACAAGTTTTCGTAATACGACAACTACTTGAATTCCAGAACACACGACTTCCTCGCTCCATAACCTCTGTTTCTTTGGAATTTATTCATTCCCTTATTGTTCCAATAAAATTTGTTTTAAAAACAGCCCGAGGTTGCAACAATAGAGTGTGGAGATGAAGATAAAGGATTGAGAAGCGATGTGAGTGGTTCTCCGCGAGATGAAGGAAGGAATCGACAATGGCTTGGTTACTGTGAAAATTTTGATATATACTAAAAAAATCTACTTGTCTAACACTAATTTCCATGCATTTTCTAGCAACATGTGTGATCATTCTTGGGTCTTTTGTAGCCATTAGCATCGGAGTTTAACGAACCTGTCAAAATCTTCTCTTCCGGAACTGAAATTTGAGAAAACCTAAATAAACACTACATATTTAGTCTGTTAGGGGCAAATTTGGGAAATCTTTGCAAAATACTCATTATTAATAATCATTTGGGAAAATGAGCTAGTTTTAGACTTTTTAGATGCTCGAATCGCATTCCTAAGAAGTTACTAAGAAATGTGTCCTTCAAAAATATTTCACTGCCAAAATCGCCAGGAAAGGATATAGTCTATATATGAAAATTTTGTAATTTTCTCTAATTGTTGAGTCATGTAGGGAATAACTGTACCAAAAATTTTTTGTTCCAATTATTTCAAAGTTTGAATACAATGCATCCTTTTAAAGTGTGAAGGTGAAATTGTTGACAAAAATACTGTATTGAAATATTTTTTTAGTATATATCTATTGAAGAAACCTCCATTTTTGCAGTCATACCCTTTGCAAGTGTAGAGTGTGCTTTCACATTTTTTTGCTTTCTCACCTTTGCTTTAAATTCTTTGATTTTAAAAGTCAAAAAGAAAATTCAATATGGAATTTCCTCACTTTGAATCCAATGCTTAAAGCTCAAGAAGACAATCTGGAATTTAAGCCATTGAAATACATAAAAGCTTTGCATGAAATCTGGTTTTGAGCCGTTTGACGGGTTTTATGCTTTTTGTCTATTTGAGGGAAAAGAAACAACACCAAAAGTTAGTCATCGACTTAAGAAAAACCTATACATTGAGTAACATAATTCCATCTCTTATGAAAATTAATTTGTTGAACACCAAAGCTTCGACCTGAATGATGCATCAAAGATCTTTTGGTTATCAATTGAAAAACTACAAGGGTTGAACTTCTGTGGGTCAAGAAAAAACGCTAGACTATGATGATGGTTTGTAAACAATGGCATGACCTAGGATCCTTTTGGGATGAGTTAACCTGTACAAAAAATACAATATGGTGAATAAATTCTCTGTAGTCACTTAAAGTTAACCCAATTCATTTTCTCAGTTATAACCAAACCTGTAAGCTTGTAGATTTAATACTATGAGGAGACTTGCTCAACATTGTATGTGTGCAATATAATATTGATTCCACTCTTACTGTCTCCCAAATAACATGATGATTAATAATTGTTCAATACATCGTCATTGCAGCTAGTAATTGCTCGATTGCAGGGTTTGGGTTTTATTAGTGGTATGTTAGTGTGGTCAATCCAAATTCATCGGCAGAGTATTTCATCACTTATTAAGCTACACATGGAGACATCAAGTGCATAAATCCTCATTGAGTATATTTGATAGTCATGAGTTATCAAGTCAATTTTTGTTCATTTTTCCAAATACCTTCATATGCCAAACTCCATACATGCTGCATTACTGCATTGGGCATTATTCTACTTCTCAACGCAGCATGAGAACATGCCATTGGGATTTTAAGGATGAATATATAGCATACAACGTATATGCCAAACTCCATACATGTTGCATTCAAAATTCTTTTATTTCTCAACCCAACATTAGAACATGCCATTGGGATTTGATAGATAAATATATAATATACAAAATTCTTTAGATAAAAGAATTACTTCTAGTAATTTCAGTAAGGCATGCCATTGTTTCTATTATTCTTCACAATAACTAGCCCAATACAGAGCTTCACAAAGTATTTGCATTGTAGTTTTACAATTTTGTATATCTGTGGAAGTTTTTCATTGGTGGAATCACTCACTTCTATGTTGGCCAATGACTCATTGACATTGTAAGGTATTTTTTTAAGAAAGTTGAAGCACTCACTTCTATGTTGTCCCATGACTTGTTGAAATTTTAAGCTATTTTTTAAAGAAAATTGAAGGCTAATAGTCAAATACTTTACATTAGCGAAGAGGATCTCAGTTTGTACTTACAGCAACCACATCTCTCAATTCTCTTAAAATCAATTTACTCAATACAGCGATTAACAAAATACACACGGATAATATTATTGCTATGACAGTGGTAACATACATTATGATAATTACAAACTTAAGCAGATTGCCTTCGGACAGCGAAGGTCGTCACTGCAAATCCCAAAACCCAAACCTATTAAAGCTTCTGGTGCGATCTTATAACCAGAGGTCAAGTCGCAGAGCATACACACTTTAATTACAGACGCAAACTTATAACGCCAGATCTTTTCTAATGCAATGTTGTAGCTCGAAGGCCAACTTGCAGAGCATACTTCACCTGGTAACAGACTCTTTACAGACTCTACTAAAACAGAGGGTCTAATGCAATGTTATAGCTCGAAGGCCAACCTGCAGAGCATAAACCTCATTACAAAATATAGACTCAATGTTGACCGGACTACTAGCTCGAAACACAACCTTATGACTTGCAGAGCTCACTACTAGCTCGATGCGACTCTAAGATTCATAACCCAAATACCCCGTGCCTTCAAATGAGCCCGAGGGGTCTTATTTATACAAGGATGAGTCAGTCATCCAGTAGAGGGATGCGGACACTAACCGGTCATCAGGTTGATCCGGTTGCAAAAACTGACAACAAGCGGTCATAAAGGAATCACCCGGGGCGACAAGTGGGGACAGCCATTTGTCGTTATCTCGTCCCTTAATTAGCCTGAGGCATTACGGGGACCCGGGATCTTTCTTAATGATAGACTGACACCGACATCATAAAACAAAGTGGAGCATAACTGGCCCACGACAGTACCTAGACTACAAATATACAAAGTGGAGCATTAATCCCGCCCACAAGGGAAACAGTGTGGGGAAAAACTGGCCCACTCAGTCTTCAAAAAGGCCCACCATGCTTTCTAATCATAAGGGTCATGGCCTTGTAAATATTACCATATGTCCTCATCACCTGAGTCGTCATATCCCTGAGCATATTCTGGAGGTGGTGAGATGTCCGGCGAGGGTGGCAGATAGAGAAATGGACTGAAACAACGTTCTACGTCGGAGCCATGGAGTAGGATTTTTGGCTCACAGATAAATTCTCCTCTAAAGTTAGATTCAACTTTAAAGTCAAGACAGATGTCTCTGATAGTGACTCTTGATTCTATCTCGGAACCTTGCAGGGTTCTTCTGTTCACTTTTTGCTGTACATAGAGTCGATGTTCTAGAGGCCTGTAGCTTCCTCCTTCATAATGCAACAGAAATTTAAACCATTGCTCATTCTGATCAGCAATTTCCATATCAGCTCTCAGGTGCTGGATGAAATTCGCATGCCTATTTTCCCAGTCTACTCTGGGACAGAATTTATCTAAAAGAACATCAGTCCAACCAGACCATACTTCATTATGTTTTAGATTATTTGGGTCTGCACAGATGATAACCTTACCATTCTCTCTGCAACTCTGCAGAATTAAGTTATATGAGGTCCAGGTAAGATTTCCCTGACCGATGTCAATATACCACAGCTGTTCCTCATCCTTGAAGTCTACCCAGACTTCATTACAATCTCTAAGCTTGGCTGTAGCATCTTCAAAACTAAAAAATTCTTCTTTCTCCCAGCGCTCTAGTATGTTCAGCTTCAGGGGTGAAGATTGGATATTTTTAATCATTGTAAGCTGGAGAAACCTCTTTGCTTCATCAGTTGAAGCATACTCAAGTGTCTGAACACGAACTTCTCTAGGAAGAGAACCATCCCAAGGAAGGATGAATAACCCTTCTTTCTGCAACAACTCTTCATGGGTGGCCGGAGCTTTACCTTTATCTTTCTTGCTTACTTCAGGCTCCTGATTCTTCGAACTGGACTCTCCTAGTGTGAACATCTTTAAGGTTGGCATCTCTTGAGCTGACTTTTTGGTCAACATGTCAACTAAACAATTTAGATACCCTGGCTTATAGACAATTTCATAATCAAAGTTAGACAACCAAATAAACCATTTGAGTATACGACTGTTATTCTCAGCCATTACATTTTCATTTTTTAGCATACCAGGCATTATTTTCAAATCTGTCCTAATGATAAACTTTACTGGCTTAAGGAACAGAATGAAATGGGTAACGGTCTTTTTAACCGCAAGTATCTCCTTGTGGCTGGATGGATAGTTAAGTTCAGCATTCTTGAAGCTACTAGATCCATAACCACAGATAAACTCTCTGCTGTCGAGAGCTTCAATCAAAACTCCTCCCCAAGTGTGTGAAGAGGCATCTGTTTCTATTATCAGGCTTCCTTTTCCTGTCGAAAAAGATAGTGCAGGCAACTGCCATACCTTATGTTTTATCCTCTGCACTGCTTCTGTCATCTCTGCTGACCATGCTGGTGGATGCTTTTTTAACCTGTGTTGTAGAACAACAATGTCAGCAGCTTGGCCTTTGTAAAAGGGCCTGATATAGTTCAAAGATCCTAAAAAAATCTGCAGTTGGGTTTTCTCTTGTATCTGGTCTAGAAATTTAGAGAAACTCTGGAGGACATGGTTTTGCAATACAACCATTCCTTTCTGAATACGGAGACCAAGAAAGTCAATCTTTGTTTTCCCAATTTCCATCTTCGGAGCTGAAAGAACTAACCCATGTTTTAAAGCTAATTCATAGAACTTTTGCAGGTGTTTCAGATGTTCCTACAAATGATGAGAACATATAAGAATATCGTCTATGAAAACTAATACCCATGAATAATCCCTGAAGATATCTTCCATACGTTTCTGAAATTCTGAGGGGGCATTATTAATCCCAAAAGGAAGAACCTTCCATTGATACAAACCATTTGGTACTGAGAAGGATTTTTTAAAACGATCTCTAGCTTCGATACCTATTTGATAAAAACTTGATTTGAGGTCAAACTTGCTAAAGATGGTGCAACTTGCAATCCTCTTTAATAGGCTGGATTTGTCAGGAAGAGGGTACCTCATTTTCTGTAAAACTGCATTAAGTGGCTTATAATTAACCAGTGACCGGGGCTTACCTCTCTTCTGCTTAGAGTGCTTGTTTACAACAAAATCACGACATGCCCAAGGGCTTTTTGATGGTTCAATAAGACCTTTCTGCATTAGTTCTGCAATTTCTTTTGCACAGAATTCTCTTTCTGATGGTATCATTACCCTTGCAGAGGCCTTCATAGGTTTTATCTTCTGGAGGGGATCATAGGGAAGAGAGACAAAGTATTTTTCCCTGGTCCAGAAGGCATTAGGGCTCTCCAAGCAACAATCTTTAACTAGCTTATCAAATATTTATTTTAACAACTTTTCACTGTGGGAATCTGAGTAAGCTATGGCTCTTTCCATTTTTAGTAACTGAGGAGTATGAGGATTAGACTCAACAGCTACGCCTGTACTTTTACATCTACGAGTAGCATGGAAAGATAATGGGACAGTGACTTTCCTTTTATTGACATGGAAGACGAAAGTCATTTTCTCATGATCAAACATATAACGATTAACCTTATGCAGAAAATCTGATCCTAACAGACAGTCATCTCCAAGTTCATCTAGTCTATAGAAAGTCAACTTACTTTGGGCCTTACTGAGTATTACTGGGATTACTTCAGCTTTTGCATGTCACGTCCCCGTCCCCCAGCCGGCGAAGAGGACGCGACCAACACATCAAACACAACCGGGCAAAACGCCCCATGAACATAAACAGAATTCAAATGCTGAAATTGAAACTTACAAGCATACACAGATGCATTATTCCTCAATCATACAGCGGAAGCAACACAAACACAAACATTTCCAGCATGGAGCATGTTCATCATTTCACATAATACAGTATATAAATTGCAGAGGTGAAGTAACAACAGCACTTATCTTTCGATTAAGAACTTGCCCGCAACCAGCTACGTCGCTGCAACGTTCCACCCAACCATAGGCCATCTTGCTCATCAATCTCTCAGCCATGCTGCCACCCCCGAGCTGGGCATGATTCCTTCAGGATAAGGGTCAATTGCAGGATTGCACATAGCCAAGGGGACACAAAACAGCCAAACCAACACCGCTGGGTTTCACAGGCTTTCAACAGACAAGCCAAGCCAGCACAATCCAAGGTTCAACCACTGCATACCAGCAGCCAAACAATCCCTTCATAGCTCTGTGAAGAAGTCATAAACAACAGGGGACAGCCCCAAACAATGGAGGAGCACAGCTCAAGTCCAAGGGACAACCCAGAGTTGGTTTTGGCCCTAACGTGGCCAAAAAAACTCAACCACAACATCCCAGACCAGGGAAACAACAGCAACAGCCCAATTTCAAAGTAAAAACAATGGCAACTATGCACAGTCCCAAAACACAGAAACTCAGCCCACGAATTGGAAACCCACAGTGGCTCAAAGCGAAATTGAACACCCCAGCCAACAAAACACAGGGGAAACAGTAGCCCCAAAACATGACAGTGGGAACGACTCTCACAACATGGGAAAATGACCCAAACACCCTATGCGTGAGGAAGAACTTACACCCAACAGCAAAATGCACGGGAAATACATACCCGATTTCTCTGCGTGAGGATGAACAGACCACAGTAGGAAAATGGCTCACTACGAATTGGGCACTACGGCCAACCAAAAACGTGGAGAAGACAAAAACGGGAAGCAATCCCTCTTCGTGAGAATGCACAGCAATGGAGAGGACATGAATTTGCAGTCAGTGGGTGCTCAGCCACTCGTGGAGAGGAACAAAATGCCCACGTGAGACCAAATTCGTCCAAAACTTGTGCGTGAGGAACCAATAGACCCAAAATCGTGGTGAGTGAGTGAACTGACCAGGGAAGAGTGCGTGAGGGTGAAGAATGGGCAATGTGGGTGGAGTGGGAAATTGGGTAAGGCTGACAGCCTCCCACAACCACCACCACTTCAGCAATAAATGCCCTCAGCCATAACTCCTCAACCACCAGCTGAGCATTAAAGAGGTTGACAAGGTTGGATGAGACAAAAAGGGTGACAAATAACAAAGGTGGCAAAACAACAAGGCAATAAAACATGGGTTTTTCCCCTTAACCAAGGTTTGACATCCCCACCCCTTATCCTTTGGAACCATGCCCTTTTCATTCAACGTTGCACTGCCGTAGCTGGTTGTGGTTTATTTTAATTGATGTGTGGGTTTACATGATGTCAAATTATAAGGTGCCGGATAGCACAACAAACCATCGGCAAATATCCCCATTGCCGAACATACACAACCAAAATCGATGGTGGGGCTTTTGCCTTGAGCTCCTCACCACGATTAATTACAATATATACATCATGCAAACGGGGTCAAAACCGGGGACGTGACATTGCATAGATAGGAACAGAGGTGCCTTGGATTGCAACTCCATGTCCATAGGTCTTTTCCCAGTAATAATGGGGTAAAGCAGAACCTTTAGCCAGATTGACCTGGCATCCAGAGTCAAGCATACAGCTCAACTTATAAGGCCTGAATTCTCCAATATTAAATTGGATATCAATATAAAGTTTGGGGCCTGATAAAAGTGATAGACTCAAACTTGGTGAATGATAAGGTTCTTCTTCTATTTCTTTTTCTTCTATCACTTCTACTTCTAATGCCGAGTCACAGAACTTTCTGGTTTCTTCATCTGAAGATTGTTCTTCTTCAGCATCTAAGATCTTTATGTGATCCCGGATTTCACTGACCTCTGTACAAAGTTTCTTTATTTCTTGCTGCTTTGTTTTGATCAAAGCTTTCAGTTCTTCTTTTATCTGAACTCTGTACTTTTGCCTTTCGGTATGCTGCTTTGGATATTCTTTATATAAATTAGCAGGCTTGTATGAGACAACCATGTCTTGGGTTTCTTCTGGATATTCAATTACTTTCTGTTTACCACGATCCTTCTTTAGTTGCTCAAATAGATTCTTTTTATCTTCTCTCAGTTGTTCTCTGAGCTGATACTGATATGGTTCAGTTTCTGAGAGAGCTAAGTCTATAGCAGTGATTTTCTTTTCTATGGACTGCTGCTGTTTGAAGGAAAGCATATACAGGGAGAAATCAAATTCAGGAGGCTAGAACCCCCCCAAATTTGGGACATCTTCGGAGTCGGAAGAGGAGCGAGAAGAGGAAGAGACCGAAGAAGAAGATGGGTCAAATTTGTTAAGGACAGGAAAATGGGATTCACTGCCAGAATCATAAGAGGAATTAGAAGGGAGAGGAAGAAGATCTTCGTCAGAGTCATCAGAACCAGCTTGCTGTCACCACTAAGGCTGAAGGGAATCACAGAAGGTAGAAATCCGAGGCTTAGCTTTCTTGGAAGGGCATTTTTTCGCCCAATGTCCTTTATTTCCACACAGAAAACACGATTCTTTATCTGCAGGTTTTCTGCGTTTTTTAATGAACTTCCTTTTCGGCGAAGGAAAGTTTTTCTTCTGTGGACGACGATAAGTAGATCGGCGATCATACTTAACTGGTTTATCTGGATAGTGATATCTAGGATCACTTGAATAAAATCCGGATTTCTTTCTCATCTTTTTATGCTTACATTTGCATGATCCTTGCAAATGTCCACGATTATGGGCACCACAACCCCAGTCTGGCATCTGTGCTACATTTTTACAAAATGATGGGGTAAACATGTCTTGATGCCACTTAAAATCTTTATCTACTTGCTTGGCCATGCAGTGCTCTTGCCATGTTTCAAGAATGAAATGATGAATCTGAGCAAGAGACAAACCTTCATAGTTTATTTGCTTATCCTTCATATATTTTTCAATAGCATCGGGCACATGCCCTGGATAACTACGCAGGTAGTGCTTTAAGTATGCTGGATTATTGGCTTTGCCTGAACGAATAAGTAATCTTTGCATATAGCAAAAATATTCTTCGGCCTGGGATAAGTTGCATAAACGAGCAGACATAAATAGGGAAGCCATATGATCTGCATCATCATCATCGTCACCTCCATGCAATTGCTTTGCTAAAGCTTTTAATAACTATTGATCAGCATCTTCAGCATTCATTATCTCATCTTGAGCTCTCTGGGATATCCAACGCCACCATTCATTGGCTAGCCCAGATAATCCTGCAACTATTAAAGTTGCAAGATGCTGGCCTGTATTACGCGGGTCTTGGGCTTTCTTGGCTAAAGTCCAATGGAACAGCAGATTCAAGGCGTCATGGATAGTATTTCTAGATTGGCAATCGATGTTGAGCACTGGCTGCTCAGGCATCTGGGAGATGATATTGTTATAGGAATTTGTGCTGAAAACTGAAGGAATTCTGAGAGGTTGAGATGCAGGAGGCATATCAACATCTGGTTCATCTTTGACACCAGAGGCTCCAGGATTAAACCTTGGTCCTTGTAGCATATTAAGATATACTGGATTCAAAGCAGGATTTTCTTTAAATTGTTCAAAAATATCCAGATATCTTTTGACAGTCTTCAACTGTCTTTCTGAGTTTCCATAATGAAACTCAGGTCTGGTGTCTTCTTCGTGTTGCAGACCTAGCATGCCAAAAGATAGGCTTCTATCAATCTTGCTTATAGGGTCTTTGGATCTGTAACCCTGGGTAGCCAGAGCAAGCACTTCTAGGCTAGGTCGAAATGTTCTTTTCTGTAGGATGGATGTTAATGATAACATTTCTTATATTTTATTCAGCCTAAGCTCATTCTTTTCTGCTGCTTTCGCAATAGCTTGCTTTATTTCTTCTGAGTCTGCTAGTAAGTGGTTTACTAGATCAAGCTTTGTTTCAACCATAGTTATCCTTTCTTTTTCTTCTAAAACAATGGCTTTAATATCCAGGATTTCTTTGGCCATGTCATCAAGGTTCTGGGCTGTTAGTGTTAACTACTTATTTCCCCAATTCAGAAGCTTGGCTTCATCAAAGACTGTACTATCTGGATCAGAAGACTTATGAGGCAAATATTCTTTCTTCTTAGCTCCATCAGAAGTATATTGTATGAATGGAACTTTAGGAATATTTCTTCCTGGCAGGAAAGACTTATATCCTTGATATTCAACTTCACGGGCTGTGTTCTCTCTAGGCAAGGAAAACATTCCTAGATGAACAGAAGGATGATTTCTATGGTGATGTAGTTTCTGCAATGTCTTTCTACATGCAGGACAGTTTGTATGTTGTCCTCGGTGTTCATTGTCATGCAGACCTGTGAATGAATCAGTAGGTTTATTTTTAGGAATAGAAGGGGTAGGAGAAAGCCTTCTATCATATGAAACAGAGGAAGATCGAGGTAGGGAAAAATGAGGAAAAGGTGTGATGTTCGGGATTTTGAATGAACTGGACTTGCTGTCAAATCTGATAGGCATGTTAGACAGGGATTGTTTTACTGCTTTAGCATTTCGGAGCTCATCATACTTTACTTTCCATTGCTGGGGATATTTTATGCCTGTCCATTTGAACAGAACTGGCTGAGCTTTTTGTGACCTATCTCTTTCCACCACGCTGAGCACGTGTGAACTCTGGCGCACATGAGAGCGTAAGGATGGAAGGGTGTCATTGCCGAAATGGACAATGACAACAGTTTTTAATTGGATAATATGGGAACCAGACATCATATCAAAACCCTGAGGAAGAATATAGGCTTTTAATAAGTCATAGATGTGGGGGTCATCTAGACTGACACTCTATTTAGGAAATATTGTACCATATGTCGGGCCATCATGGAGCAGAGCAGAGAATCCTCCAATGATTGCATTGGCAAAGTGTTTATGGCGGGTGTTAAATGCAACACACAGAGAGGAAACATTTAAAAAGGGTCTAACAAGAGGACTTAAACCTAAACGGATAGCACCCAAATGTACATATTTAAAACCAGCTTTCTTGGCCCAGTTAATTTGATCTTTATCAAGCAAATTAATGTGAACCAATTCCATCCTTACACTCGCATGTGCACCAGAGTTCACACTTGCTCAGCGTGGTGGAAAGAGATAGGTCACAAAAAGCTCATCCAGTTCTGTTCGAATGGACAGGCATAAAATATCCCCAGCAATGGGAAGTAAAGTATGATGAGCTCTGAAATGTTGAAGCAGTAAAACAATCCCTATCTAACATGCCTATCAGATTTGACAGCAAGTCCAGTTCATTCAAAATCTCGAACATCACACCTTTTCCTCATTTTTCCCTACCCTGATCTTCCTCTGTTTCATATGATAGAAGGCTTTCTCCTACCCCTTCTATTCCTGAAAATAAACCTACTGAGTCATTCACAGGTCTGCATGACAATGAACACCGAGGACAACATACAAACTGTCCTGCATGTAGAAAGACCTTGCAGAAACTACATCACCATAGAAATCATCCTTCTGTTCATCTAGGAATGTTTTCCTTACCTAGAGAGAACACAGCCCGTGAAGTTGAATATCAAGGATATAAGACTTTCCTGCCAGGAAGAAATCTTCCTAAAGTCCCATTCAGACAATATACTTCTGATGGAACTAAGAAGAAAGAATATTTTCCTCAGAAGTCTTCTAAGCCAGATAGTACAGTCTCGGATGAAGCCAAGCTTCTGAATTGGGGAAATAAGCAGTTAACACTAACAGCCCAGAACCTTGATGACATGGCCAAAGACATCCTGGATATTAAAGCCATTGTTTTAGAAGAAAAAGAAAGGATAACTATGGTTGAAACAAAGCTTGAGCTAGTAAACCACTTGCTAGCAGACTCAGAAGAAGTAAAGCAAGCTGTTGCGAAAGCAGCAGAAAAGAATGAGCTTAGGCTGAATAAAATAGAAGAAATGTTATCATTAACATCCAGCCTACAAAAAAGAACATTTCGACCTAGCCTAGAAGTCCTTGCTCTGGCTACCCAGGGTTATAGAACCAAAGACCCTGTAAGTAAGATTGATAGAAGCCTATCTTTTGGCATGCTAGGTCTGCAACACGAAGAAGACACTAGACCTGAGTTTGATTATGGAAACTCAGAAAGACAGTTTAAGACTGTCAAAAGATATCTGGATATTTTTCAACAATTTAAAGAAAAGTATGCTTTGAATCTAGTATATATTAATATGCTACAAGGACCAAGGTTTAATCCTGGATCCTCTGGTGTCAAAGATGAACCAGATGTTGATATGCCTCCTGCATCTCAACCTCCCAGAATTCCTCAGTTTTCAGCAAAAATTCCTATAACAATATCATCTCCCAGATGCCTGAGCAGCCAGTGCTCAACATCAATTGCCAATCCAGAAATACTATCCATGACGCCTTGAATCTGCTATTCCATTGGACTTTAGCCAAGAAAGCCCAAGACCCGCGTAATACAGGACAGCATCTTGCAACTTTAATAGTTGCAGGATTATCTGGGCTAGCCAATGAATGGTGGCATTGGATATCCCAGAGAGCTCGAGATGAGATAATGAATGATGAAGATGCTGATCAACAGTTATTAAAAGCTTTAGCAAAGCAATTTCATGGAGGTGACGATGATGATGATGCAGATCATCTGGCTTCCCTATTTATGTCTGCTCGTTTATGCAACTTATCCCAGGCCGAAGAATATTTTTTCTATATGCAAAGATTACTTATCCGTTCAGGAAAAGCCAATAATCCAGCATACTTAAAGCACTACCTGCGTAGTTATCCAGGGCATGTGCCCGATGCTGTTGAAAAATATATGAAGGATAAGCAAATAAACTATGAAGGTTTGTCTCTTGCTCAGATTCATCATTTCATTCTTGAAACATGGCAAGAGCACTGCATGGCCAAGCGAGTAGATAAATATTTTAAGCGGCATCAAGACATGTTTACCCCATCATTTTGTAAAAATGTAGCACAGATGCCAGACTGGGGTTGTGGTGCCCATAATTGTGGACATTTGCAAGGATCATGCAAATGTAAGCATAAAAAGATGAGAAAGAAATCTGGATTTTATTCAAGTGATCCTAGATATCACTATCCAGATAAACCATTTAAGTATGATCACCGATCTACTTATCGTCGTCCAAAGAAGAAAAACTTTCCTCCGCCGAAAAGGAAGTTCATTAAAAAACGCAGAAAACCTGCAGATAAAGAATCATGTTTTCTATGTGGAAAGAAAGGACATTGGGCGAACAAATTCCCTTCCAAGAAAGCTAAGCCTTGGCTTTCTGCCTTCTGTGATTCCCTTCAGCCTCAGTGGTGGCAGCAAGCTGCTTCTAATGACTCTGACGAAGATCTTCTTCCTCTCCCTTCTGATTCCTCTTCTGATTCTGGCAGTGAATCCCATCCTCCCGTCCTTAACAAATTTGACCCATATTCTGCTTTGGTCTCTTCCTCTTCTCCCTCCTCTTCCAACTCTGAAGATGTCCCAAATTTGGGGGGGTTCCATCCTCCTGAATTTTATTTCTCCCTGTATATTCTTTCCTTCAAATAGCAGTAGTCCATAGAAAAGCAAATCGTTGCTATAGACTTAGCTCTCTCAGAAACTGAACCATATCAGTATCAGCTCCGAGAACAACTTAGAGAATATAAAAATAAATTGCTTGAGCAACTAAAGAAGGATCGTGGTAAACAGAAAGTAATTGAATATCCAGAGGAAACCCGAGACATGGTTGTCTCATACAAGCATGCTAATTTATATAAAGAATATCCAAAGCAGCATACAGAAAGGAAAAAGTACAGAGTTCAGATAAAAGAAGAACTGAAAGCTTTGATCAAAACAAAGCAGCAAGAAATAAAGAAAATTTGTACAGAGGTCAGTGAAATCCGAGATCACATAAAGATATTAGATGCTGAAGAAGAACAATCTTCGGATGAAGAAACCAGAAAGTTCTGTGACTCGGCATTAGAAGTAGAAGTGATAGAAGAAAAAGAAATAGAAGAAGAACCTTATCATTCACCAGGTTTGATTCTATCACTTTTATCAGGCCCCAAACTTTATATTGATATCCAGTTTAATCTTGGAGAATTCAGGCCTTATAAGTTGAGCTGTATGCTTGACTCTGGATGCCAGGTCAATCTGGCTAAAGGTTCTGCTTTACCCCATTATTACTGGGAAAAGACCTATGGACATGGAGTTGCAATCCAAGGCACCTATGTTCCTATCTATGCAAAAGCCGAAGTAATCCCAGTAATACTCGGTAAGGCCCAAAGTAAGTTGAATTTCTACAGACTAAATGAACTTGGAGATGACTGTATGTTAGGATCAGATTTTCTGCATAAGGTTAATCCTTATATGTTTGATCATGAGAAAATGAGTTTCGTCTGCCATGTCAATAAAAAGAAAGTCACTGTCCCATTATCTTTCCATGCTACTTGCAGATGTAAAAGTACAGGCGTAGCTGTTGAGTCTAATCCTCATACTCCTCAGTTACTAAAATTGGAAAGAGCCATAGCTTACTCATATACCCACAGTGAAAAGTTGTTAAAAGAAATATATGATAAGCTAGTTAAAGATTGTTGCTCGGAGAGCCCTAATGCCTTCTGGACCAGGGAAAAATACTTTGTCTCTCTTCCCTATGATCCCCTCCAGAAGATAAAACCTATGAAGGCCTCTGTAAGGGTAGTGACACCATCAGAAAGAGAATTCTATGCAGAAGAAATTGTAGAACTAATGCAAAAAGGTCTTATTGAACCATCAAAAAGCCCTTGGGCATGTCGTGCTTTTGTTGTAAACAAGCACTCTGAGAAGAAGAGAGGCAAGCCCCGGTTAGTGGTTAATTATAAGCCACTTAATGCAGTTTTATAGAAAATGAGGTACCCTCTTCTTGACAAAGCCAACCTGTTACAGAGGATTGCAGGTTGCACCATCTTTAGCAAGTTCAACCTCAAATCAGGTTTTTATCAAATAGGTATCGAAGCTAGAGATCGTTTTAAAACAGCCTTCTCAATACCAAATGGTTTGTATCAATGGAAGGTTCTCCCTTTTGGGATTAATAATGCCCCCTCAGAATTTCAGAAACGTATGGAAGATATCTTCAGGGATTATTCATGGGCATTGATTTTCATAGATGATATTCTTATCTGTCCTCATCATTTGCAGGAAAATCTGAAACACCTGCAAAAGTTCTATGAATTAGTTTTTAAACATGGGTTAGTTCTTTCAGCTCCGAAGATGGAAATTGGGAAAACAGAGATTGACTTTCTTGGTCTCCGTATTCAAAAAGGAATGGTTGTATTGCAAAACCATGTCCTCCAGAGTTTCTCTCAATTTCTAGACCAGATACAAGAGAAAACCCAACTGCAGATATTTTTAGGATCTCTGAACTATATCAGGCCCTTTTACAAAGGCCAAGCTGCTGACGTTGTTGTTCTACAACATAGGTTAAAAAACCATCCACCAGCATGGTCAGCAGAGATGACAGAAGCAGTGCAGAGGATAAAAGAGAAGGTATGGCAGTTTCCTGCACTATCTTTGCCGACAGGAAAAGGAATCCTGATAATAGAAACAGATGCCTCTTCACACACTTGCGGAGGAGTTTTGATTGAAGCTCTCGACAACAGAGAGTCTATTTGTGATTATGGATCTAGTAGCTTCAAGAATGTTGAACTTAACTATCCATCCAGCCATAAGGAGATACTTGCGTTTAAAAAGACCGTTACCCATTTCATTATGTTCCTTAAGCCAGTAAAGTTTATCATTAGGACAGATTTGAAAATAATGCCTGGTATGCTAGAAAATGAAAATGTAATGGTTGAGAATAACAGTCGTATACTCAAATGGTTTATTTGGTTGTCTAACTTTGATTATGAAATTGTCTATAAGCTAGGGTATCTAAACTATTTAGCTGACATGTTGACCAGAGAGTCAGCTCAAGACCCGCCAGCCTTAAATATGTTCACACCAGGAGAGTCCAGTTCGAAGAATCAGGAGCCTGAAGTAAGAAATAAAGATAAAGGTAAAGCTCCGTCCACCCATGAAGAGTTGTTGCAGAAGGAAGTGTTATTCATCCTTCCTTGGGATGCTTCTCTTCCTAGAGAAGTTCGTGTTCAGACACTTGAGTATGCTTCAACTGATGAAGCAAAGAGGTTTCTCTAGCTTAGAATGATTAAAAATATCCAGTCTTCACCCCTGAAGCTGAACATACTAGAGCGCTGGGAGAAAGAAGCATTTTTTAGTTTTGCAGATGCTACAGCCAAGCTTAGAGATTGTAATGAAGTCTGGGCACACTTCGAGGATGAGGAACAGCTATGGTATATTGACATCGGTCAGGGAAATCTTACCTGGACCTCATATAACTTAATTCTGCAGAGTTGCAGAGAGAATGGTAAGGTTATCATCTGTGCAGACCCAAATAATCTAAAGCATAATGAAGTATGGTCTGGTTGGACTGATGTTCTTTTAGATAAATTTTGTCCCAGAGTAGACTGGGAAAATAGGCATGCGAATTTCATCCAGCACCTAAGAGCTGATATGGAAATTGCTGATCAGAATGATCAATGGTTTAAATTTCTGTTGCATTATGAAGGAGGAAGCTACAGGCCTCTAGAACATCGACTCTATGTACAGCAAAAAGTGATCAGAAGAACCCTCCAAGGTTCCGAGTTAGAATCAAGAGTCACTATCAGAGACATCCCTCTTGACTTTAAAGTTGAATCTAACTTTAGAGGAGAATTTATCTGTGAGCCAAACCTCCTACTCCATGGCTCCAACGTAGAACGCTGTTTCAGTCCATTTCTCTATCCGCCACCCTCGCCGGACATCTCACCACCTCTAGAAGATGCTCAGGGATATGACGACTCAGGTGATGAGGACATCTGGGATTAGTTACAAGGCCATGACCCTTATTATTAGAAAGCATGGTGGGCCTTTTTGAAGACTGAGTGGGCCATTTTTTCCCCACACTGTTTCCCTCGTGGGCGGGATTAATGCTCCACTTTGTATATTTGTAGTCTAAATACTGCCGTGGGCCAGTTATGCTCCACTTTTTTTTATGTTGTCGGTGTCAGTAAGAAAGATTCCAGGTCCCCGTAATGCCTCAGGCTAATTAAGGGACGAGATAACAACAAATGGCTGTCCCCACTTGTCACCCCGGGTGATTCCTTTATGACCGCTTGTTGTCAGTTTTTGCAACCGGATCAACCTGATTACCGGTTAGTGTCCACATCCCTGTATTGGATGACCGACTCATCCTTGTATAAATAAGACCCCTCGGGCTCATTTGAAGGCACGGGGTATTTGGGTTATGAGTCTTAGAGTCGCATCGAGCTAGTAGTGAGCTCTGCAAGTCATAAGGTTGTGTTTCGAGCTAGTAGTCCGCTCAATACTGAGTCTATATATTGTAATGAGGTCTATTCTCTGCAGTTTGGCCTTCGAGCTATAACACTGCATCAGACCCTGTGTTTTAGTAGAGTCTGTAAAGAGTCTGTTACCAGGCGAAGTATGCTCTGCAAGTTGGCCTTCGAGCTACAACATTGCATCAGAAAAGATCTGGCGTTATAAGTTTGCATCTGTAATTAAAGTGTGTATGCTCTGCGACTTGACCCTTGGTTATAAGATCGCACCAGAAGCTTTAATAGGTTTGGGTTTTGGGATTTGCAGTGACAACCTTCGTTGTCTGAAGGCAATATGCTTAAGTCTGTAATTATCATAATGTATGTTACCACTGTCATAGCAATAATATTATCCGTGTGTATTTTGTTAATCGTTGTATTGAGTAAATTGATTTTAAGAGAATTGAGAGATGTGGTTGCTGTAAGTACAAACTGAGATCCTCGGGAAAATTGGTATTATTTTAAGGTATTTTTTTAAGAAAATTGAAGAGTAATGGTCAAATACTTTCCATTAACGAAGTATGCATTTTTATATGCTATTGATTTGACTTGATTCTACTTTGCAATTTTTCAATGGAGACTAATAGCTTTGGTTTTATTCTATTTATAGATTTTTGAGAAAAAATTATCTCACTGGAAATTCCCTTTTTCTTTTGGTGATTAGTTGCTATAAGCTAAAATATTCCCTTTTTCTTTTGGTGATTAGTTGTTACAAGCTGAAATAGAGCATCACTGCTGGATGAGTGGGCGACTCTAATCAGTGGTTTGGCAATTTCAAGATATTTTCACTAAACTCTCTTTTAAGAGTTTTTCAAAATATGTTTTTATTGATTTCTATAATTTATAGAATTTTATTTTAACATTCAATTTTGATAGCTTTGGTTTTATTTTACTTATTGATCTTTTAGAAAAATTAATGTGGCTAGAAACTTTTCCTTTTTCCTAAGTGTTGATTGGCTATCCAATACCATCTTTCAAAGCTTTTGTTCCCTACCAAAATAGAACATCACTATTGGCTCACTGGGCATATATGATCGGTAGTTGGGCCACTTAAGAGATCTTCACATCTTTTAAGAGATTTGCATACTATGTTTTTATTAATTTTTACATTATATACAACTTTTTATATGTGCTCTTTTTATTTTTCACTCTGAATGAAAACCATTTTCATAGAAACAATGAGAATAGAATTTAAGAATTATATTCTTTGACATAATAAAAATAGTACTACGATTACAATATTTCAATTGTTTTTAATAAATATTGATGTTTTAGTTGTGGTACTATGCTTGCTAATGCAAATTACTTAATATGGAAAAAAATAGGTCTGAATTTTATGAGCTATTTTAATCTTAAAATATTATTATATATTTATTTAATACATAATTATTAAGCATGTTGATACAAATTACTGAATGTAGAAAAAAATACATGTGAATTTTGTAAGGCATTTTAACCATAAAATATTAATAAATATTTATTAAATATGGATTTATTAAGCATGTTGAAAAATCCATTCATTTGGAGTTATATATTAATTTAGTCCTATTAGATAATAAAAAGATTATACTTTAAATATTTGTTATTTGTGTTTTGGTCATCTATTCATTTTCAAGTGTGTATTTTTGTTTGCACAAATGTATGTAAAGATGATTGAATGTACACCAGAACATTACCTCACACTAAGTTGTATAGTCATTTTTCACATAATATATTAATTTCATTTTGAATAAAAATCTTCATTCTAAATCAATTTTCATTTCTAATTATAAATTTCTAATTTTATAATTTCAAAATAGATCTTGTCAAACCTCAAATAGATGAGTCAAGGAAAAATTTAATAACTACCATCAAAAACACAAAATTCTTATCATTAGTGATATACTAGTATATTACACGACATATAATATTTCCAACTTTCAAGCTTCTCTAATGTTATCAACTAATTATTATATATGGGTAAGTCTTATTTTCACACATTTCTTACAATTTAATAAAAAAATTAATTAAAAAAACAATCTAAACACAACCATCTATTAACATCAATATGCAATGAATATTTATTTTTATAGTTTTAGTTTTTCCAAATGATATTTTGGTATAATGATCACTTTGCACAATCTCTACAATTATCAATATATGTTATTTTAATTTTATTCATAATTTATTTTC
The DNA here is from genome assembly GCA_001517045.1 of Pseudotsuga menziesii. NCBI lineage: Eukaryota > Viridiplantae > Streptophyta > Pinopsida > Pinales > Pinaceae > Pseudotsuga > Pseudotsuga menziesii. Next base: position 186,692 of record LPNX011007629.1, read on the forward strand.
TTTAAGAATTTTCAATAATAAATCTTTACATTGAAAATTCCAATTGGTTTACAAACATAAAATCTAACCAATTCTTAAAAAATGATAAATTTAGAAACTTTAAAAGATCATTCATTTGATGGACTTTCTAAAATCTAACTAATTCTAAAAAATGATTGATTTAAAAGCTTAAAAAGAAGAACATTCATTTGATCGACTCTAAATTTCATGTATATGTCTTTAACTAATCAATTAAATGCTATATGTTCTACCTTCTTTATATTCTAATGTTTTAATACTTCTATAAAATGGGCATCACATCATTATACTCTTTGTTGTATAATATGATATTTTAAGAAAAGATAATTTTTGGTCAATCATGAAGTGGCATTTGATTCACTTATGCCCCAACGCATCAACTCCATATCTGACCAATATGGTATGTAGCATGCTTACATGGCAAGAAAGGACCTACCGTCCACATGAGCTTCTCATATTTTTGGCTTTATTGTCATTTTTCCTTATTTGGGGCAAGGAAGTCGAATAGTTAGTAACTGCCAAGATAGTTATTGAAGAGTCATGAGGCAGTTACCTTAGGAATATTATAAATGTAAGATCTAAAGGAGAATAGTCTAGCTTTCCGTATGGCTTTCCAAGATAGACTGTACATGTGGGTCACTGTAAATAGGCTAGTGTGACGGGGCCAGACTTCGCAGGACACGCCCTTCCTCTTAATGAATGAGGTGGGAAGGCCTTCACAGGTGGGTTAATTAGCGAAACGATAGTGAATAGGCTATGGTTTGGCTTTACTTCCTATAAAGGATCCAAGCCTATGCCTATAATTGATTCTTCCTCGGGCTGAGCCCTTGAAAGGTATTAAAATGTAAAGGGTGTACTTCCTTAGCAATTTGTAGACATATAAGGAGTTTTTGTAGGAAATAAATTTGACTCCACAAATTGTGATCACCTACACACAAAAATTAATTCATAACCTTTTTAATAATTGCTCCAGGCTGCATAAGAAGTTATCCTAATGGAGTAAGCTACTGATGCGATGATTTTTCTTGTTGGCAATCGTTGCGCTGGTCGTCCAGCCATCGGCTCTCCATTCCTCCCCGTTGTCGGCTGCCTATTCTCTCACTGTCGCCATCACCCCGTTTGCTAACCCCTTCCGTCATTGTTAGCTTGCCTGTCGTCTCCCTTCGTCCGTCCATGTCCATGCAATTAATTTGCCACCCACCTATTCCTGCACGATTCAAACAACCATCTTGCCACTTCTTGACGCCTCCTCTCTGCCCTCGCCATGGAATGATTTCTAGATTCAGAGTCAAAGGAGGGTATGAGAAGAGATAGACATTAGAGAAAAGTTCAACTCAAAATGGGCCTTTTAACTTTAACTCAAATTGCATGCCATCATGTGTTAGCCAATGAAAATGCTTTAAATTTGAAATACCGTATAGGTCTTAAAAAATTTATTAATATAAATTTGGGGATAGGTATCATAAAAAAAACTACTTTTTTGTTTATAGTTTCGACATATCTCCCCGTGTTTTTACTCAAATTTCGATCGGGAGAGCTCGTTGGATGTCATCATCACGTTTTTTCAGGTATTTCTTGTTTTTGGGGTAGAAGGGTCTGTCAAAAGTATGCCGAGTGGGTACTCGTTAGATGCGGAATTTAATTCCGCATTCAACGAGCTCTCCCGATTGAAATTTGAGTAAAAACATGAGGAGATATGTCGAAAATACAAACAAAAAAGTAGTTTTTTCTATTCTTCCTCCAAAATTAATAAATATTATTTTATTATTTTAACTATTATTTTATTAATTTTTTGAGGAGGCCCATTTTGAGTTGAAATTTCCTCTAATGCTCTTTCTTACTTTGCTATGCAGAGTCAAAGGAGGCTGTGATAAGAGATAGATACGAGGGAGCTGGACGGTTTATGTACGAGGTTGCTGAAGGCATCTTATTCTTGAGATACTGCAATGGCAGTGTTGTCTTGGTTGTGGTTAGCTCTGTTTGCATTACTTGTTGTTCATTCCTCCACAAAGAGCTCAATTTGTACAAGTGTAGGAGAATCGGTAAGTTTCTTAGCGGCATAGGTATGTTTACAAGTTTTCATTGTAACTTGTATGGTATTGTTCCAAATTACACTAATAACCCATTTGAAATTGCATGGCTACTTCAAAGATTTATTAAATTTCTTTATAGTCATGGGTTACGAGTGTTCTAGGGCGATTGGAATTGGATTCGCACTTGAATGAATCTGCTTGGACTTTTTAAACATGTTTTTCCATCTTAGCAAAATTCTAAGCTGTGGGATATTCCGCATGGACTTTATATAAATCCAGGTGAAGGAAAGCTAGAACTAACAAGGATATTAGGCAAGATAGCAGTGGGGAAGCTGGGGCATTCATGGGTCCTGTGTATTTTATGGGTTCTGCAACGTGAGGATCTGTATCTTAATCTGTGCCTGGAATTGGATCAGGGACTAGGTATCGATATTGTGCTTGAACTACTGTAGAACCCAGTGTTCTAGGGAGATTTTCCCAAGTCTCTAGATGATAACTGAGTTCAGTAATTTGAGAGGAAAAATGAAAAGTTAAGATGGATCTCAAAATGCAAATACATTGCAGGTAATTGGGAAAATAATAGGGCACCTGCAAACTGTTCAAGTACCATTTCCAGCATGGGCAACCATACTGCATGGGATATGCGCCCTTTTCCATCTGAAACTTCTTATCTTGGCACGTTCCAAATATGCTCATTGTGCACTTGTTGTGGAGGCTGCCATCATCTCTGTCTCCCTTCACCTTGTCGTTATCCTATCAACTGCAACATTCCAAACAGGCATTTGGCGTCTGTTCCTTCACCCCAAAAACTTGTAATTGCTTTGGAATCCATCTATCATGTTTGAAGGGTTTGTCATTCTATATTTTTCATTGTCGTATGAGAAAGTGCCAAGAATATATTACCACACTATGCACGTAAGAAAGCTTAACGACATATGCATGTAAGAAATCTTAAGGACATGGTCTTTGATTAAGAAGGTATTGCAATATTACTAAGGTGTTGTCTAGTATCCAGCTTTGTTTGCAGAGGTATTATTATTTTTAAAATTGGTTTAGCACTATCTTCAATGCTTCTTAATTTGTATAAAGCTCTTATATGGAAGAGAATCTTATATTGGATCCAAGTTGGATGTGTTCTGGTTTTGGAGATAAGTTATATAACTCTATACTGCTGCTTGTAGTTTATGTAAACTAATTAATGGCAGAGCATTGAGTATTAGATTATTACAAGGAAATTTTAATGGGATTTATTAAGGGTTATGACTCCATCATTTTTTAATTTGAATATGGGTAGGATTAGGAATATCTTGTTTGGTTGTAATTTAAACTCTGTTTGAATGGAAATTCTGGATGGGTGTAATTTATTTTGTTGAAGTATTAGATAATCAAGTGGATCGTGTCTCTATCAGAACCAATATAAATTGAGAAATATGTCTATTGAAAAAACAAGTGAACATTAATTCAATATCAGAAATACCTTCAAACTAAACCCCACTTGCAAGGTCACAAGTCGAACCACTGTTAAACTATATTTGAAATCTACTTATTCAAAAATTAGTAGAAATGAAGTGAAGACTCTCAACACTTTCGTCTAGCAAGCTCACAGGCAGCAGAAACTCAACTAACTAGTGAATACAGTCATAGACATTTTGTACTAGCTAGATCTAATGGTATAATTAATTGAGCTTATCCATTTGGTTTGTAAGTGGAAATTGAACCAAAAACTAAAAAAATCATAGTTCATATAGGATTTTGTTTTTGAGTGTGTGAAATTAGAAGAGAAAATATGTATGTATCTAAATTATTTGTAAAATATTTTATCAGTGACTGGATTTACATCCCAATTGTGAAAACTAGCCAGAATTGAAGGTTATTCAACGAAACCCCCCTTCTTTTCCTTCCCATCCCCTCTTAGTGTTTAAATCTGTATCAAAGCTAATTTACTAGTAGCTTATGTGTGTATGTATTTTTTTGTTATGGGGAATGTGGGTGAGGTTTTAACTTGTAATGAGACTTGTCAACATCATCTCATCAAATGAAAATTTCATGGCCTGTATGAGCCTTGTTTTCTCTTATTTTTTTTGACATTTTTTGACTTTTTTTGTGTGGAATTATTTCAGGACTTCCCCCTTTAGTTTTCAGATCTGTATCAACTAGTAATTACTAATTTACTTGTAGCTTCTCCGAGTACATAATCTTGGTAGGAGCAATGTGGGTGAGATTTGAACTCAGAAGTTTTTTTGTCAACATTATGTTATCAATTTCAACTTCATGGAGGGTATGGATTTTGTGCTCTGACTTATGATAGAACCGTTTAAGAAACGAGTCTTGCATAGCTCTTATCATTTATGCAATTTGTTGCTTGAACTTGAAAATATTGATATTTTTTTCATTGGAAGTGATTAGGATTAATGGAAGAAATGTCTTCTACATTCCCTTCCACATAATATAATGTGTATGCAATTCATCAGTCAAAACATTTTGTTGGTATGCACAATGGAACTTTTTACAAGGTTGTTTCCAGCAATTGCCCTGGCCTGTTTGGAAATGGAAGTAACAAATGTTGGTTATGTTTGGTGTAGGTGTCAATATTAGAGTTGAAAGCACATACATTGGTACTCGATAGAAGACAATGAAGTCAAACATACAATATGCAAATATGTCATGGGTGTATTTACAAACATAAGTTGCAAGATATACAATGGATAAATACAGAGTGCTCTGTATAATTTTGAAAATTGTAGGATTACTCAGTTGTACATGAGCTGTATATATATATGAATGTTTGGTCTAGATACAGAGAATTGTATGCTTGGGATTTTAATATAAAAGCCAAAATTACTAAAATGACTAGTGCAGAAGACTAATTGAGTAAGATACACACTTTTGTCTTCATGGCTGTAAAAAAATATGTTTTCCATGCGTGTACATTATGAAGTAGCTTCTGTTCATGGGAAAGGGTTTGGTTGTTAAAATATCGAGTGGAGGGACATTTAGTTTGTGATGGCTCATCTGAATGTAGAAGAGAATATCGGGGTTGGTGGAGTGGCCAAAGATTCTAACCCTAAATGTTACTGGATGCTCTGTGTTAGAAGAGTTGCAATGTATGGAAACATTGGTATCTTTGGAGGTGTTAAGCATAGACGGATGTGTGAAGCTATAGCGCATACAAATGTTAGTGGGTGCTATGAATTAGAAAAGCTGCCAAGTATGGAAACATTGACATCATTGGAGGAGTAGAGAGTAGACAAATGTGTGAAGCTAAAGAGCATATGGGGGTTATTTCAGTTGACAAATCTTTCGAAGCCAATTTTCTATTCATTTTTCGAGTCAAAGGAGGAAGGTGCTAAACATTGTATGTCGTTGGAGATGCTTGATGTCTATAGATGTCCTAAATTAGTGGCCAGGATAAACTAGCTAGGCAGGCCATTGAAGGAATATTAGCGAAATATAAGAAGCAGTTTTGCAATGAAAAGGAGAATTCATATATTCTTAGAGCGCCATAAACGCTGCAACATATTTGATAGCTTAATGGGCACTACAGGATTTGCATCAATCAATGTGTATGTTGTTGATAGTACAATTATGAAAGCTTTTTATTTCTAGTTTAGAATAGAGTTTTTATACAAAGTGGTTGATAATGTTGTTTTTATAATGAAATGATGATTATTTCTGGTTTAGAACCCACTGAAAGTATTTATACAGCAGTTAATATTGCTCTGTTTTTATAATTATACGATGATTATTTTGGTATGTTTTATATTATGGAAAATAGAGATGAATAATGCTATTTTTATAATTATATGATGATTATGGTGCAAGTTGTTGATAATTATTTTTAAGTATGATTTGTCTTCCTAGAATAAAGAAGGTTTCTGCTCATAATTTGAAGTATCCAAGAATTCATAGGATTCAAAATTTTAGACTCCATGAGCTTCCAGATGAAGTTGGAGAGTTTTTCAGTGCCTAAATTTCTTCGTGAGACTATAATCACGCTCATTATCACACTTCCCTAGGAGGACGAGGAAGTGTTATTTTATCTTATGGCCTCTTCTTTGAAGGTGTTTTCAATGGAGAACAATGAAGGAATGACCAACAGGAGAGGTAGGAGGAACAACATCTCTCATAGTCTATCTTTTGATTGAATTTGTTTTTAGTGTTATGTGTGTTTTTGGGATCATTGGAATGGGTCCCCAAATAGAGATCTCATTCACAAGGACATTGAGATGTTGGAAGATCACATGGAGGGCATTGGTAATGCATATGAGAGCAGAAGAAATGGGAAGAAAATGAAGGCCAAGGAAGAGAAATTGCAAGAAAAGGAGCTAATAACTTGGATGGAATCAAACAATGATTTGGGTCAAGAAAATGCTATTGTTGGAGGAAAGGGGAAGTTGATTTTTAACTCTGATCGGATTTCTGATTATGTTGGAAAAGTGGAAAAGAGGAGGCCTCAAGTGAAATGATGTTTTGACACAGTTGGATTCCTTTGGAATAGGAGACTCCTACTATCATGGAATTCAAGCTCTATCTAGTTTTTCCTGGGAGCATCTAGTGATTGCCTTGAGACTCTAATGGTTCATATTTCCAAATTTTTGTATTCCAAGATCATATCATTGTAGATGCTTTTGCACCTCTACCAATTTTAGTCATCTTTGCTTTGTTTCTGAAGTGTACACATCCCCAATTGAAGCTTTAATTTTCATAGTTTTTTGTTTAATCATCCTAAAAACAATTATTACCAATCTTGTGGTAGTTGACATCAAAGATGGCTATTGTTTGTGTCATGATGTGGGTGGTAGTCAATATAGAAACTATCATTTAATCTCTATTATTAGTTATTCAATACCATTCTAGGGGTTGATATCAAGTCAGGTTATCCTGTATATTTCATGCTTGGAGATATTCAAGCCACTCAATCCCATTCCTGGGGTTGATATCAAGGCAGCTTATCCTGTATATTTCGTGCTTGGATATATTCAAGCCACAATACCATTCATGGAGTTGATATCAAGTCATGTTACCCTGTATATTTCATTCTTGGAGATAATCAGGCAACTCAGTACCCTTTCCGGGGTTGATATCAAGGTAGGTTATCCTGTATATTTCATACTTGGATATATTCAGGCCACTCAATACCATTCCTGGGGTTGATATCAAGGCATGTTATCCTGTGTATTTCATGCTTGGAGATATTCAGGCCATATTGGTTTATTATGTATTGTTTCTATTGAAAATTTATGGTTTATTATGTAGTGTCTTTATTGAAAATCTGTAAAATAAAATTACATTGCCAACACTCCCACTTAGGAATTATCAAAAAATTATCATACTTGATTGATTAAGCTCTGTAATTCTGAAATTTATTTTGATTGATTAAGCTTTGTAATTCTGAAACTTAATTTAGAGGAAGAACTTTAGTGAACAAATCTAGTATATTATTTTTTTATAATGCTTGTTTCATTGCACTCTTTCTATAATTTTTTTCTCTAACAAAACGATACTAAATGCTAATACAAGTTTAAGGCTTCCCTGCAATGCAACCTTGATTGTCAGTGTATAGTAGGATTCTAAACTACATCCTTCTTCAACTGCATATGGAAGAAGTCCTTCAAAACCATCACAACTACCTTTGTGTCTTGGGTTATAATTAGACATTTTGTTTCCATGGTGGGTGGATGGTTGGATGGTAAATACCATCACAACTACCTTTGTGGCTTGGGTTGTAATTAGAAATTTTGTTTTTATGGTGCGTGGATGGTTGGATGGTAAATAATAGGTTACCTTCAACAATTTTAGAATATTAGTCCATTGTCTATTATGACATTTTTGCTTGAATCTGGTGTCTTATTTTGTGACAGCATGTTTTAATACATATATTATGAGATTCTAAATATTCACTAAAATATATATGAAAAAATTATGAAAATTAAGTACAACATTAATACCTCTTTATATTTGTACATTTTAAAGAATTTATGTTAAAATTGAATATTTAACAATGAAAGAATTGGGCTGCCTAATAAGTTCTACAAAATTGGATAAAATCAGAACCAAGATTCATGAATCTTATCAATTTAGTATGTTATTTAAGTTCTAAAAATTTAAATTCAAAGCATGAATCTTTTCAATTCAGTATGTCTTTTAAGTTCTTAAAATTTCAATTCAAAGTTATTTCTTCCAAGCATCCATTGATAGAAGACATCTAGTTTGCCCAAAGAATTAATAATCAACAACTTCTTGTTTCTAAACTACAGCTAGTCAATGCTCCATTCAAGTTATTGTTTATAGATGTTATAGTTATTCAATGTTTAGTTCATTTCATCTCAAATTCTTAAGGATTGTGATAGCTTAGATTTAGAAGCTAGATCTCAAGTGTATAAGAAGATAGATTTCAAGTTCTTCTGCTATGGTTGGTAAGAGAAAGGGTGTCATGTAATGGTGGTTATGCATGTTTCTTTCTTCTATACCAATTTTTTCTCATGCATGTCCTTTGACTCTGTCATTCTTGTTCCGGTTGTTTTTCACAATTAGGCTAACTAGCACAATTCATCTTGGAAAATTACACGACCAAAGAAATCCTCATTATCTCTCATATAATATAGGTCGAGAGAGATTACCCATTTCCTAAAATTGATCTTTTGTTGTATCCACATAATGCCAAATAAAACATTTGCAAACCATTATCCACCCCCCTCTCAATTAAGGACTAATGTCATTTGGGATGCAGTTTGTAAACCTATAGCAGTTTACCTCAATGATATAGCTTTGATTTTTACCACTTTGATGCTTGTGGATTTTTATTTTGCATGGAAATTTTCATAATGTATCAACAAAAATTGGGTAGTTTTTATTAGAAGTGAAGAATCTAAGAGATCTATGTTTATGAGTCTTTTTTCTAAGTGAATCATCTCATGAAGGAGAAGGGTGATATATTTCTATTTGTATTTTAGATCAATCTCAGTGAGTGACATCTGAATTTGTAGCCAACCTTTTATCTCAATCATCTTTGTCGAGATTATTGTGGTGGTTTTAATTTTTCATGATCTTCATGTAAATTCAATTATTTTACCAACCATTTTCAGATTCAAGCATGGAACAAATATGCAAGTCGAGTAACAAGGATCTCCAACTTAAGTTGGTTCTTGGATATTGATTATAGATAGCTACATGGAATTGGCTACTTTGGGCTCAAATTTCACAAATATCTCAATTAGTTTCTTTAGGTTTTAGATATAAATGACAAAAAGTAAACAATTATACAAAGCATGAGACAAGAATTTGCTATTTTTTCCACAGATAATTTCTTGGTATAATTTTTCAACTGAAGAAAGGAAGGAAAATGTTTTATCAGCTCACATAAGATTGCAATTATGCTATGACAAATCCTTCCAATGGTCTATTATTGATTCTGAGTCATGTCGATTACATTATTGCAAAAAAATAAAAAATGTAAGTTTTATATTCCATTAGATCATAATTTATAGATGAATTGGTGTCAGCTAAAAGCAATAACCACTTCTGACGGCTATATACATTGTACAAGCATTATACCGTTTGGTCATTTACAAAAATGTTATTGAATCAAAATAGTTTATTTTGAGATTGAGGCAGGTTTTGAGTATCCATTTTCTTTCCATGTATGTGTAAGTATTTCCTTGAATTTGAAGACCCAACATATTTTGTCATTGAGCCCACTTTTCTTTTTATCTTGGCCTTTCTTAGGTAGGTCGTGACCCTAGATAGAGGGTGAACTTGAAATTCAAGTATCTTGTTCTTCTTCTTCATCTAGGTTAATTGGGTGATAGTTCCAAACTTATGCTCCTTGCTATTTGCATGTGTCACATGTTGCATACCTCTCGTAATGTATCATATGTTGCATACTTGCATATGTGTCATATGTTGCATACCTCTCGTCATTAGTGCTTGGATGCATCAGGAAATCCCCCTTACTAATAATATCTAAAGCGAAGAGAAGATGTTGCTTACGTCATGCAAACCACCCTGTCGAACTCCGCTCCAACTAGAACTTTACCCCGAAGAGAACTCTGCCCCGACTGGAACTCTGCCCAGATGGAACTCTGCCCTGATTGGAACTCTGCCCTTGAATGGAACTATGCTATTGGCTGGAAATCTTCCTTGGTTGGAACTGTGCCCCAGTTGGAACTATGCCTTAGCTGGAACTTTGCCTCGGTTATAACTCTGCCCCGATCGAAACTTTTCTAGGGGCAAGGTTCCAGTCGGGGTGGAGTTCCAGCAGGGAAGAATTCCAATCAGAGCAGACTTCCAGCCGAGGAAGAGTTCCAGTCGGGGAAGAGTTCCAACCGGGTCACAGTTCCAGCCAGGGCAAATTTACAGTCGGGGCAGATTTCCAGTCGACGGTAGAGTTCCAGCTGAGGCATGTATGCCAAGGTAGAGTTCCAGCCATAGTGGAGTTCTAGCCGGGGCAAAGTCACATCTTCCTCTATCAAACTTAACACCACAATTGACTTATCATCTAGCATTTGATGAAGACAACCCTTTCCATATGTAAGAAGATGATCTCAAGTGCCCAACACTCTTTCCATACTTTTAATCCCTCTACATTCAAAGTGTTTGAAGGAATGTAAGCACATGGCTATATTCCAGACATCGTAAGCTTCAATAGTCGCATCAAAGGGATTTGTAGGAATGAAAAAATCGAGGTTGAGTCTAGATTTTCATCCAAATGATGAGAAAACAACAAGCTCCTAATATTCTAACATATAATACCCTAGTAGATGGGTTTTGCAAGACAAAGAAATCTAGCCGGGGTAGAGTTCCAGCCGAGGCAGAGTTCCAGCCGCAGTAGAGTTCCAGCAAGGGCAAAGTTCCAGCCGGGGAAAAGTCATAGCTGCCTCTAGAAAACTTAACACCACCATTGGCCTATCATATAGGGTTTGAATGTAACATCCTTGACCCTCCGACCGGTGAAGAGGACGTTGCCATGTCATTAAACACCCGGGCAACTAGCCCCATGAACATGTACATACATATAAACTAAAATAAAAATGCTTAAAACATAAAACCTGCTAAGATGCATAATCATTCATATACACAGTGAAAGCAAACCTACTTTCATTCAGGCATTCAACATGTTCATTATAATCCATTTCAACAGTAATATAAACACAGAGATGAATTAGTCAGAATACTTATCTTATAAGAATTGTTCCGCAACCAGCTACGTCGCTGCAACGTTCCACCCAACCATAGGCCAGCGTGCTCCTTAATCTCTCAGCAATGCTTCCACCCTCGAGCTAGGCATGATTCCCCAAAGAATAAGGAACAAGCAGGCTTACACATAGCCAAGGATAAACAAAACAATAGATCAGCCAAGGAAACATAGTGAGTTTATCAGGCCATTAAGGAACTGGGAAAGGCTAATTGCTAAGCTGGTGAGCTCATTGCAGAGCTAAAGACACCTACACCAGAGCTAGCATGGCTTCTAGAACACCCACACACACCCAACATAAGGAAATCAATCCATTCTCTGCTACATAGTCCCTCAGGCCCTGACCTCCCTTCCAATGCTATTTAGGGGTTGTGGAGAAGAAAGCCATCCCTCTAGCTTTGTTTGTGTGGTTCCCAAACACACCAAGTTTGTCAATCAAAGCAAGCCCTCATCCCCATTCCAATACAGTCCGAAGACCAACCACTTCCTGCATGCAGCAAAAACAAGCGATTCGTAGCTTTGTGAGAAAATAAAAGAACACAAGTTGACAACCCAACAATGGTGAACATAGCTCAGGTCAAGAAAAGCGATTCAGAGTTGTTCTTGGCCCTAGCGTGGTCAAAACAACTCAACAGCAACCCAAAAGGTATTTGCACCCATAGCAAACAAACAACATGGGGAAAACAACAGCAACCACAAATTAGGGAAAGAACAAATGCCCCATCTCACAATGAAGCGACGGGAACATTACACAATCCCAAAATAGAAGAGAAAGTTTGATTCTCATTCCTGGATAAGAGAAAACATGTACGCAGACCACAAATCTGTGAGGAGAACATGCACACAGATATCGTGTCCTGAGGTCGCCCCTCCAGTTCGTTGTGTGAAGGAAAAACCTGGAAGAATCCTATGCGTGAAGACGGAGAGAGAGAGAGTCCCTCTACATGAAGATGGGCCAAAACGATGGAGATAGTGGGAGAGTCCAAGAATCCCTTGCCCATGTGAAGTGGTGTAGTATGCTGGTGGAGTGTGCATGTGGGAAACCTTCCACCCACCACTACCCAGCAATAACTACCTCCAACTAACAATAGAAGTATTTAATGGGTGGTTGACACATGGCTTTTCCCCATAGGTTCAAAGTTTAACAATCCCCCCCCTTATCCTTAGGAAAATCATGCCCTTTTCAATATGGTTGCATTAACATAGCTGGTTGGGGTTCATTTAATTAAAAATGCATATTTACATGATACCAAAACTATTATGTGTCGTATATCATGATATACAACAACGATTCCAATCACCGAACATAACAAAACCAAATCGATGGTGGGGATTTTGCCTTTAGCTCCACACCATTATTAATTACAATATATATATATATATATATATCATGTATATTTAATGTATCGGGGTCAAAACCAGGATGTTACATTCCCCTCCCCCTTCAATAGCACTGTCCTCAGTTCTTTACAAAATTTGAACAAAATGCTACACTGGTACCGCCTCAGTGTTTCGCAGGGTTGAACAAAAATGGATGTGCCAATTGAATGGCATCCTCTAGCTCCCAGGTAGCCTCTTCAGGTCCGTAGTGCTCCCATTGCACCTTTACCTGCCCTATGGCTCGGTTCCGGAGCATTGTGACCTTCCTGTCGAGGATGCGCATTGGCTTGGTTTGGAACTCTCCCTCGAGTTCCACCTGAATCACATCCCAATTTATCACATGGTTAGGATCATGTACATATTTCTTAAGCAAAGAAACATGAAAAACATTATGAGCTCTAGTACTAGTAGGCAATGCAAGTCTATATGCAACTAGCCTTATTCTTTCAAGCACTTCAAATGGCCCACAAATCTTGGTGACAGCTTGGCACAACTCCCAAGCTTCAAGGAACTCTTCCTTGCCCTCACTCTGAGGTAAACATGATCTCCAACGCTGAACTCCTTGTTCATCGTACGCTTATTTGCATAGCTTTTGTGTATGTCCTGCGCTGCTTTCAGATTCTGCTTGATATTCACAACCTCTTGCTCCATTTCCTTGAGAAATTCTGGACCAATCACAACCCTATTCACTGGATTATCCCAATTCATTGGTGTTCTACACCTTATTCCATACAAATCATCATATGGACTCATCCCCAAGGATGCATACTGTCCATTGTTATAAGCAAACTCTACCAAGTGTAAGTAATCTTCCCACTTGGTTGGTTTTTCCATGACGTACATGCGAAGCATATCTTCAAGCACCCGATTAACTGTCTCTATCTTCCCATCTGTCTGAGGATGGTATGTAGTGCTGAAGCTTAGCTTTGTACCCAAATATGTAAACAACCCCTTCCAAAAATTGGAAGTGAACTTGGCATCTCGGTCAAAGACTATTGCCTTAGGAAATCCATGCAATTTGAAAATCTCCTTCATGAAGATCTTTGTAATGTCATCAGTCTTATGCGTAGATTTCATCGGTATAAAATGTGTTTCCTTTTTCAACTTGTCTACAACAACCATGATGGAATCATGTTGTCTCCAAGTCATTGGCAATCCCGTGATAAAATCCAGGGAAATAACTTCCCATTTCCATTCTGGAACTGGCAAAGGCTGCAACAAACCTACTGGGTGTTGATGCTCAACCTTTACCTGCTGACATTTCATGCACCTTGAAATGTATTCATCCATGTCCTTTTTCATTCCTAGCCAAAAGTACTGCTTTCTAACGGTAGCAATCGTCTTCTGGTATCCTGGGTGACCAGAATACAAAGCTTGATGGATCTCATCCATAACAACCCTCCTCAAATATGCTACATTTGGAATATAAATTCCGCCTTTATAAGTAAGGAGTCCAACTTCTTCCAATTTATATCCCTCATACCTCTTCTCAAGACTTTGTTGCTGCAATTTATCTTTTACCAGCTCATAGACTTCATCTCCGGCAGTATGAGTAACAATCTACTACCTCAAATCTGATTGGCAAATAATAAGGGATGCCACATGCATTTCCTGCACCTTCCTGCTGAGTGCATCAGATACCTTATTCTCTTTTCCCTTTATGTGCTTAATTTCAAAATCAAACTCACATAAAAAATCCATCCATCTCGCTTTCCTAGCGTTCAGAGTAGGCTGATCAAATAGATGCTTCAGACCACAATGGTCTATTCTGAGCTCAAATATTCTACCCATCAAGTAATGCCTCCACATCTTGAGAGCATGTACTATGGCTGCAAGCTCTAGATCATGAGTGGCATAAATATTCTCATGCTCCTTCAACTTTCTTGACTCATAACATATCACGTGGTTGTCTTGCATATGGACTCCTCCAAGCCCTTGTCCTCATGCATCGGTACACACCACAAAATATTTTTCTGGATATGCAACTTTCAATACTGGTGCACTGGTGAGAAGATTCTTCAACCGCTGGAAGCTTTCTTCACACCTTGATATCCATTCAAACTTTATCCCCTTCTTTTGCAAAGAAGTGATGGCATGTGCAACCCTGGAGAATCCTTCAATGAATCTCCTGTAGTAACCTGCAAGTCCCATAAAAGATCTTACATCTGTCACATTTCTTGGAGTAGGCCAATTCATAATGGCCTCAATCTTTTCAGGGTCCACAGATATACCCTCCTCAGAGATAATTTCACCCAAATACTGAATTCTGTCTCTATAGAAGTCACACTTTCTCAGCTTTGAATACATTTGATGCTCCTTGAGAAATTGCAATGTCAACCTCAAATGCTCTTCATGTTCTTCCTCATTCTTAGAATAAACAAGAATGTCATCAAGGAAAAAAAGAACAAACTTGTCCAAATACCTGCTGAAGACACTGTTCATACCGCACATAAATGTAGCTGGTGCATTTGTGAGACCAAATGGTACCACTACAAACTCATAATGTCCATACCTTGTTCTGAAGGTGGTCTTATGAATGTCTTCATCCTTGATTCTCACCTGATGGTAACCAGACCTCAAGTCAATCTTGGAAAATACCTTTGCTCCTCTCATTTGATCAAAGAGGTCATCAATCCTAGGCAAAGGATATTTGTTCTTCACAGTAACCTTGTTCAACTATCTGTAATCAATACACAACCTGAGTGTACCATCTTTCTTCTTTACAAACAGAACTGGTGCTCCCCAAGGAGACACACTTAGCCTGATATACTTCTTTTCCAACAAGTCTTGCAGTTGCATCTTCAACTCTAGCATCTCCGGTGTACTCATCCTGTACAATGTCTTGGTCACTGGTGCTGCTCCTAACACAAGTTTAATTGTGAAATCAATGTCCCTCTTTGGAGGAAGCCCTGGGATCTCATCAGGAAACACATCCTTGAATTTCTGTAACACTTGGTAGTCCTCCAACCTAGGATTTTCATCTCCTGTTGGCTCCAAAATATGAGCTACGTACAACTGGAAACCTTTCCTACATAACTTATTCAACTGCATTGCTGAAACCTACCTTACTGAAATCACCTTTGGAAAACCTTTCACAACTATTGGGTTTCCTTCTTCATCCATGGATTTGAAAGTCTTGTTATAACAGTCAAGCTTTACCCTATGAGCTTCTAACCAATCCATTCCAATGAGAACATCATAGGAACCAAGTGGTAGAACATTCAGATCTACACAAGTGACCAACCCATCCATGACCAATGGACATTTCTCTACAACTTCACTGACCTTTCTCTTAGTTCTAGTGGCTAGCTGAACTAACTAATATTTCCTATGCTTTACTTTCTTAAAAGCACAAATCTCCACCACTCTAGGAGTAATGTAACTGTGAGTAGAACCAGGGTCAAACAAAATAGAAACAGATTGCTCAACAATTTTACCTGCAACTTCAACCACAGTTGACTGGTGATCTTCCTGGTGGTCCTCCAGTGCTGCATAAATCCTAGGGACTGCCCTTGCTACTTGACCCACTGTTTCTGCTTCTTGAATGTTGTAAGATGGTCTTGCGCTCTCATTCTTGAGTGGACAATATATGCGCAAGTGGGGTCCTTCACATTTCCAACATTTGAGTGGTTTTTTATTCTGTTGTGGATCTTTAGGCTTTTCCCCTGTCACTCCAACTGTATTACTCACAGCTTGGGATGGCTGCTTCTGATGATTCTTGAATCTAGAAGGTTTGAAACCTTTCTTTCTTTGGTAAAACTTCTCATTCTTCTTGTCCTTCCATGCCTTATGGTAATCATGTTTACCTTTGCTTTGCTCATAGCAATACTTAGCCTTCCTTATTGCTTCTTCAAGAGTTCTAGGTTCGAAAAACTCAATATTGTCTTTGTAAGACTGAGGTAATCCACTTATAAACCGTTGGACCTTCACTTTTTCATCATTGATGTACTAGACATACCTCAACAATTCCAAGAACTTATTTGCATACTCTTCCATGGTCTGCTGACCCAATCTCAGCTCATGGAACTCCTTAATATTTTCATCATAATACCTGTCAGAGAGGTATTTCTACTTGAAATACTTCTTGAACTTTTTCCACTTTAGTCTCCTTTCACTGATCTTATTTACTTGCTTGAAGTGTTCCCACCAAATGGATGCTCTTCCATTCAGATTGAATATGGCAACCCTCGCCTTCATGTTTCCCGAATAATCTTGAACTTGGAAGTACTTCTTTATCCCAAGAAGCCAAGCTTCAGCCTCTTGTCCAGTCTTTACCTCACCATCAAATGTAGGAAGTTTAGCCTTCTTAAATTCATCCCAAGAGTGATCCCTATGGTGTCTCCTTCTCTTTCTTTTACGAGAAGGTGAGCTTGTATCCCCACTAGATTCTTCAGAGTCAGATGACCCACTAGAAGTCCTTCTCCTTCTCCTAGTACTGCTCTTGCTACCTTCCGGTTTTGTTGTACCCCGTCCAGAGTCTATCTTTCTATGTAAGTCTATCAAACTCTGCAACATAGCAGCATTCAACTGATGTTGCTCTTCCTGGGCCTTAATCAAGCTTCTCATGGTGGCTGCAACATCTAACGGTGTCTCTTGGAATATCCTTCCATTAGACTCTATGTCATCATTTCCCTTACTAACATTTTCTCCCATGGCATCTCCCGCATGCTCGTAAGAATCCCAAGCATCATATCCGTTAAGGTTTCTCATAACTAAACCACAACTTACTTACCAAACTGTACGACCTAGAATACTGCCCTTGAAGGTGTCTATGATTCTGCAAACGTGTTAGTAACACAACTGTTAGATGCATAACATTGATATAATTCCAAATTACTTACCTTTACCTGGCAGAAATCATAAAATAACAATTTTTCCCTAACACAAAATTTTCCCCCCTTTTTAGCCCTATAATCCACTGACAATCTGCTGAAAAATCCACTGAAAAACAACTGAAAAAATCGCTGAGAAATCCCCCTGGAAAAACCTAAAATTTCTTTTTCCCAATCAGATCTCTTCCCCACTAATTCTCCGACACCTCGGCGATCCAAATAACAATTTTCTTCCGGTGTTCATCGGCGGCCTTAACAACTAACATTTTTCGGTGTATTGGATCCTCGGTCATCTAAGTTTCCGGACCATTTATCGGCAATGCCAAGGACTATTGTGTGTGTCGACGATCGGAACGTTAATCACCACAACATGCAATATCGGTGATTGAAACTGTTATCTCCTATGGTGTCGACGAGGAACTAACTCTATAACGCTGCATTAACGGTTGGAACCACTGTTCATTGGGTGGATAGTTCTCTAGGAAACCGCAACAACAGGCAGCAAACCGTCTGTGGGTTCCATGGACCATAACAACTATCAGCGGATCGGAGCTCTAAACACTATGCATCGATGCTTTGGAACGAAACGTTTCCACTGCGTCGGCGACCGGAGCATCGACAGTTGAACTTCTAGTCGTCGGAATGCTAGTCCACATGGAAGTCGCAATGGTGGAATCCCAAACAACTAAAATTTTCCAACGTTCATCGGTGGTCCGTTCAACTAAATGATGAAGTTCATCGGAAGTCTGATCCTCTATAATTCTCCGACGTGTCGGCGGTCCGTCCCACTAACCTTCTCCACCATATTGGTGATCCAATCCGCTAAACTTGTCCTTTCTTCCATCGACGTATCGGCACCTTCATCATCTAATCATCGTCGATCCCATCTCCTATTTTTTGCCGATGTTTTGGCGGTCTCATCCACTAACTTTCGTCGATGTTCGTCACCACGTCGGCTCCTCTAACAACTAATTTTATCTGATGGCAGTGATGTTTCAACAACTCCATCATCTAATCATCAGCAATCCAATCAACTAATCTTCGCCGATCGCTGATGGCCTCATCACTTAGAAAAAATTTTGAAAAAAATTATCTTTATCTTCTTCCTGCGACGCTCCGTCGACTATTACATTAACTATTTTTCATCGACATTGTGGCTACTCCATCAACTAAATTTCATCGACGTTCACCGCCGCATCGGATCCTCAAACAACTAATTTTATCCGACGGTGGTGACGTTTTGGCGACTCCATTTTCTAATCATCGGCGATCCAATCAACTAATCTTCGTCGATCGTCGATAGTCGATATCGGATGTTCCTTCAACTAAATTGAGCCGGCGTTTCGATGGTCTTTGGCTGATCTCCGCCAAAACTACGGCCCCCACATCCACTATTCTCTGCTGACAGCCGATGAACACTTAGAAAGTTTTCTGCAAATTTTATTTCGACTGTCCTCCGTCGGGTGGGCTTCTGCCTAGCTCTCTGCTGCATCGGAAGAGCTTCCCACTAAATTTTTCGATGAGCCAATAGTTCTAGCACTTGGAAAAATTTTGTGGAAGTTTTCTGTCATAAATTTTTGGTCTCTGCTGGGCAGAAGGCAACCTGCCTCTGCTAGTTGGTCTTTCATCACCCATTTAGGCCCATGCTGTAACGTCAGCTCTGATACCATATTGTAACGTCCCCGACCCTCCAACCGGTGAAGAGGACACTACGATGTCATTAAACACCCATGCAACTAGCCCCATGAACATGTACATACATATAAACTGAAATAAAAATGCTTAAAACATAAAACCTACTAATATGCATAATCATTCATATACACAGTGAAAGCAAACCTAGATTCATTCAAGCATTCAACATGTTCATTATAATCCATTTAAACAGTAATATAAATGCAAAGACGAATTAGTTAGAATACTTATCTTATAAGAACTGTTCCAAACCAGCTACGTCGCTGCAATGTTCCACCCAACCATAGGCCAGTGTGCTCCTTAATCTCTCAGCAACGCTACCACCCCCTAGCCAGACATGATTCCCCAAGGAATATGGAACAAGCAGGTTTACACATAGCTAAAGATAAACAAAACAGCAAATCAACCAAGCAAACATAGTGGGTTTATCAGGCCATCAAGGAGTTGGGAAAGGATTTTTGCTAAGCTGGTGAGCTCATTGCAGAGCTAAGGACACCTACACCAGAACTAGCATGGATTATAGAACACCCACACACACCCAACATAAGGAAATCAATCTCTTCTCTGCTACATAGTCCCTCAAACCCTGACCTCCCTTCCAGTTCTATTCAGGGGTTGTGGACAAGAAAGCCAGCCCTCTAGCTCTATCTATGTGATTCCCAAATACACCAGGTTTGTCTAGCAAACCAAGCCCTCATCTCCATTTCAATACAGTCCAAATACCAACCACTTCCTGCATGCAGCAAAAACAAGCAATTCACAGCTTTGTGAGAAAACAAAAGAACACAGAGTGACAACCCAACAATGGTGAACGCAACTCAGGTCAAGCAAATAGATTCAGAGTTGTTCTTGGCCCTGGCATGGCCAAAAAAACTCAGCAGCAACCCAAAAGGTATTTGCACCCACAACAAACAAACAACGTGGGGAAAACAATAGCAACCACAAATCAGGGAAAGAACAACCGCCCCATCTCACAATGAAGCGACAGGAACATCACATAGTCCCAAAACATAAGAGAAAGTTCGATTCTAATTCCTAGATAGGGGAAAACATGTACACAGACCACAAATCCATGAGGAGAACATGCACACAGATATCATGTCCTGAGGCTGCCCCTCCAGTTCGCTGCATGAAGGAAAAAACCGAAAGAATCCTATGTGTGAAGACAAAGAGAAAGAGAGAGTCCCTCTGCGTGAAGATGGGACAAAATGATGGAGAGAGTGGGAGAGTCCAATAATCGCTTTCCCATGTGAAGTGGTGGAGTATTCTGGTGGAGTGTGCATGTGGGAAACTTGCCGCCCACCACTACCGAGCAATAACCACCCCCAACTAACATTAGAAGTATTTAATGGGTGGTTGACACATGGCTTTTCCCCATAGGTTCAAAGTTTAACAATCCCCCCCCTTATCCTTGGGAAAATCATGCCCTTTTCAATATGGTTGCACTGACATAGCTGGTTGGGGTTCATTTAATTAAAAATGCATATTTACATGATACCAAAATTATTATGTGCCGCATATCACAATATACCATCGGCAACGATTCCAATCTCTGAACATAACAAAACGAAATCGATTGTGGGGATTTTGCCTTTAGCTCCACACCATGATTAATTACAATATATATATATATATAT
>LPNX011007629.1:207873-228222 GCA_001517045.1 Pseudotsuga menziesii
TCACAGTTTAGCAAAGAAAGGGACACAACAACCACAATACAACAAATAAGGGACATGTTGTCCCGTATCGATAGAGAATTGTACAATGATATGATCTTGGAATAGGTCAAGAGTTCCAACTAGGTCACAGTTCCAGCCAAGGTAGAGTTCCAATCGGGGCAAGGTACCTGTGAGGGAAGAGTTTCTTCCAAAAGTTCCTACATTGTTGAACGTATTGAGCTAGCAAATATTTAGATATTTGGATTCTCAAGGAGGTAGAGTTCCAGCCAGGGGTAAGGTTCCAGTCGGGGTAGAGTTCCAACCGAGGGTAGAGTTCCAGTCGAATGAGAGTTCCAGTGGGGCAAAGTTCCAACTGGGGCAGAGTTCCAGTGGCGCAGAGTTCCAACTTGGGCAAAGCTCCAGCTAGTGAAGAGTTGCAACAAGGGCAGGGTTCCTATGAGGTTCTTGTTCCTTCCAATAAAGTACATGCATTGTCAAATGTACTTCCTATACAGAGTTATTGAGCTAGCTGATATTTAGAGATTTAGAATCTTCACAATTCTATGTTGGTAATGTTGAACGAAAAAATTTACAGCTGGGGCAGAGTTCCAACCAGGGCACAGTTACAGACAGGGCAGAGTTCCATCCAAGGACATAGTTCTAGTAGAATTAGAGTTCCAGTGGGGCAATGTTCCAGCTGAGGCATAGTTCCAGCGGGGCAGAGTTCCAGCCGGGGCAAAGTTCCAACCAAGGAAGAGGTCCAACAAGGGCAGAGCTCCAACAAGGGTAGGGTTCCAATAAGGGAAGGGTTCTTGTGAGGTTCTTGTTCCTTCCAATAAATTTCAAGCATTTTCGAACGCACTTCCTACAGAGAGTTATTGAGCTAGCAAATATTTAGAGATTTGGAATCTTCACAATTCTACGTTGGTAATTTCGAATGGGAAAAGTTCTAGGTGGGGAAAAGTTCCAGCCGGGGCATAGTTCCAGCTAGGGAAAAGTTCCATCCAAGGCATAGTTCTAGCTGAGGCAGTGTCCTAGTCGAGGGTAGAGTTCCATCCGAGGGCACTCTCAACCAACATTTGTCTATTTGGCCAACCATCTCTCTAGTTGGGATTTGGTTTCTTTGTTTTTACAAAACCACACATTTTTATGTGTTATGCAGCATTGTATAGGTAGCCAATTGATTCACTGACAATGGGATATGAATATGGCCTTAAATGTATGGTAGTTGATCCTTTACATGGAACCTTTAGGGAAAGTACATAGGTGTAGCAGCTACATATAGTGCGAGTACATGAAGTTGTCTTTAAAGCTACTTTAACATAAATCAATTAAATATATTCTAGTTTTTTTAATATATGAAACTTGTCTTATCATTACCATAGAGGTCTTAAAGTTATGCTAGAGGTGTACATGTTTATATACAACCACCACACCCCCTCAACATTGTACAAGGCTCACGAGGAATTAATTATTCAACCCTGTCCACTTATACTAGAGATGCTAGCTATTTTCTCTTATTAGAGAGGATGATAAAGGTACAATCACTAGTGTAGTCCTTAGTTGTGAGTCTAGAGTAGGAAATGTGGTCGGAATCCAAAACAAACTTGGGTAAGAAGGTTTTCAAGCATTGGACAATGATTGGTTAGAAAAATGTGGTTATTTTGTGTCATTATTGGCCCCTATTGTGGAGATCATCTATTACATTGATTCAAATGCTCCTAGTCTTGGAGAAATATATGAGATTTTGATAGCATGTTGGGTCATGTGAGGGCGGCCATTCACCAAAGGGATCCCTCATTAGAGTTCTATACAATCCAGATTCAATCCATAATTCAACATACACGAGAGCACATGAACACACTTTTATGCATGGTAGCATATGCACTTAACCCAAAATGGTACGTGAAAAGGCCTAGAAGAGTTACTCCAATTGATAATCCTAAAGTAACAAATGGTTATTGAGATACAATTGGAATGATGTACAATGAGGAGGAAGGGGAAAAACTTTGGATTCAATTTGTTCAGTTTGTAGTTATTAGCAACCCCTTTAACAAGCCTGATGCTCAAGCACATCGCATAGATCTAGGAACAATGACCTAATAGGTTGGCGGAGGATGCATGGGCTTGTGTATGTTTTTATTTAGTTTTATTTCACTTGATGTATGTTGTAAACTTGTATTAGTATTTAGATTATAAAATTAAAAACTTCAATGACTTGTGTTTCAACTTCCAATTTTTATGTTTTCTAATATAAATTTTGTAGCATTTATGGCAGTGTCTCCTATGTTGTAGACCTCGATTTCCCCTTCGACATTTTCTAAAATTTGTGGAAAAATTATACATAGGCCACTCCCATGTATCAAAAACTTGGTCAAACATTGTCTAAAGCCTTTCTATGTTAAGGACAATTGTGGAAACCATAAGAATGGGTGTTGGAAAGAATTGCTCTGAAACTTAAACCCTTTTATGTTAAGAACATTTCCATAACAAAATATTTCGAAAAATGACACCGATCTTCCTAAGATTCATCATTTTGCATTTCATGATATGTATGATGTTTGCCATTTCCCAAATGAAATCAAATGCGGCATATAACCAAATATAATGTTAACAAGCTGCACTCAATCATAAAGCTTACAGTTAAATTTTCTGCAAGCTGAATACATAGATTTCAACCATGTGACAAAGTGGATAATATTGGTTTTCTGGTAATTGTTTATAACTGACCAAAATTGAGCCAAGAGAAACACTTCTTTTACAAAAATTCCTACAAAATAAATCCATCTAAATAAATTTATGTCCAACAAACCTTATTTTTTCAAATCAGTAACATTTAATAAGAAAAACACAGCTCTAATAGCTAAACTAGTACCAAGTTCTTTGGCATTATAAGAGTTAGAATAAATCACATAATTTGACATCCACTTTGGTCTCCACTTTAAATATGATCCAACTGAGAACAGATAATAGTAGATAATATGATCCAATGTCTACTAGCACAGCAGAGTAGCTCCTCCAATCACATCACAAACATCAAAGCCCTGATATGCCACCAAAATGGAAAATTGGCATCAACTGAAAATTTGCATTACGAGGACATATCAAGTGGTTTCATCCCTATTACTTGTGTCTATCGTAGGTCCTACCCTTGCTCTAAATCTAACATTAATTTCCATTTGCAACTATAATCTCTAAAACATACCAAGGCTTGGTATTGATTCTAACATACCAAGGCTTGCATTTTTCAAAAGATCTTTGCATGAGCCTTAGCTCTACGTGGGAAAATTTAAACATCTTGAACAATTGAGTTTGTGTCATGTCAAGATAATGCTTAACATGAGGTTCAGTGTGATGAAAACCCCTACAATGTTTTAACACATCCTTCGTGTTAGAAGAAGGCCCAGTGTTATCATGCCAAAATGTTTTCACTAGGCCCTTCACTGCTTCGACTAACTTCATGTCTTTGAGGGGAAACCTACCGCTAAATTCCCATAATGTTTCCATTTGTCCCTCTACATCAAGGTTGTCTCTTCTTACTAAATATTTTTTAAGTGTCTTTGGATGTAAAGGAACAATTTGTGATGTGCATTTAAGTAAACGGCGTTGTCTTGTGGATCTACATACAATTGATTCAGCCAATACATGATGAGCCACATTACAGTCTTTTGAACGAGTTTTTTTACCAATCGATGTGAATGCATCAGCAAGAGATTTAACAATGTGATTACTTGATTCCATATTCTTCATTGTTGTTATGCCTACATTTTTTCTAACACTTGCCATATTTCTAGATTTAAGCAAAGCTAAAAACAGTTGGCATTTACCGGCTTCGGATTTGTTATCAAAATATTGTTTCATTATTTGAGAAGAATGACAAAGGATAGTGTGTTTAGCCACCTTACCTTCCATGGAAGTCAATCCGCTCTCATCCACTTGTATTCGTTTAGGAGTTCTCTTTCGTTTTGATGCAAAATTTCTTGCCGTTTGAAATGCTGGAGTGACGTTTACATCCATTACCGGCTCACAACTTCAATTAGGAGATTGAACCACTGAACATGGTTGTTGCTGAGTCACATTTACATCGGGAGTAACATAATTATTGAACTCTTCACAAGATTGTCCATCTACTAATGGATGAATAATATCAACTTCCGTATAACCAGCTTCTTTTAATGTTGCATTATCTTCCTTATCCTCTACGTCGGGTATCTCTTGAGGGGGAATGGGAACTATTTGCTCATGTAATGAATGCCGACGATTTCTTGAATCTTCCCTTTTTTTTGTTTTTTATTTTATGCTTCTTCCGGTGTAAGCACCTTCCTTGCTGACTTTTGTCCTCTAATACATACATTCCCCATTGAAATCCACCCAAACCTGTATAAAACTATGGAATTATGTAAGTAATGATAAAAAATTGCATGTCCAACAGTTCTCTGTGCGCGAGTTCAGACGAATTATGTCTTTTGATACGTTAAAGGTGGCCAACACGACGCCACCCTACATTTTCTATAAAACACATATCACATATGCGATATAACGCACCTTCGATATATCGCATATGCGATATTGAATTCCATCTTTTTAATGAACGGGCAGGTTTTTACATGTTTTCCATAATGCATTCCCGATATATCGCATATGCGATTTAGTGCATATGAGATATATCGCATATGATATTTTGTGCTCAATGAAAATGTGCAATTTACATTTATCTAGATATGATGAGGATGAGGGTGATGAACATTGAGGGTGTCCATGAGCATGATGATGATGAGGATGAGGGTGATGAACATTGAGGGTGTCCATGAGCATGATGATGATGAGTATGAGGGTGAGGGTGTTGATGAGGATGAGGGTGAGGGTGTTGATGATGATGAGGATAAGGGTGTCGATGAGGATGAGGGTGAGGGTGTCGATGATGATGAGGATGAGGGTGTTGATGATGGTGAGGATGAGGCTGATGAACAATGATGATGAGGATGCGGATGATGATGAGGATGAGGATGATGATAAGGATGAGGATGATGATGATGATGACGATGATGATGATGACCATGATGATGATGATGAGGATGAGGGTGATGGTGATGATGAGGACGAGGGATGATGATGATGATGATGATGACGAGGATGGTGATGATGATGATGATGATGACGAGGATGGTGATGATGATGAGGATGATGGTGACAATGAAGATGATGGTGAACAATGATGGTGATGAGAAGGAGGATGATGACTATGATGATAATGATGAGGATGATGATGATGATGATGATGATGATGATGATGATGATGAGGATGAGGGTGATGATGATAATGATGATGAGGATGTTGATGATGTTGAGGATGAGGGTGTCGATGAAGACGATGAGGATGAGGATGATGATGAGGAGGAGGAAGAGGAGGATGAGGGTGATGATGATGATGATGATGACGACGACGAGGATGGTGATGATGATGATGATGACAATGAGGATGGTGATGATGATGAGGATGAGGGTAACAATGAAGATGATGGTGAACAATGATGGTGATGATGATAATGCTGACGACAAGGATGGTGATGATGATGAGGATGAGGGTGACGATGAAGATGATGGTGAACAATGATGGTGATGATGAGGAGGATGATGACTATGATGATGATGATGAGGATGAGGATGAGGATGAGGATGAGGATGAGGGTGGTGATGATGATGATGAGGATGATGAGGATGAGGGTGATGATGATGAGGAGGAAGAGGATGTTGAGGATGAGGGTGTCGATGAAGATGATGACCATGATGATGATGATGACCATGATGATGATGATGATGATGATGATGATGATGATGACCATGATGATGATGATGAGGAAGAGGGTGATGAACGATGATGATGAGGATCGAGGTTGATGATGATGAGGATGAGGGTGATGATGATGACGAGGATGTGCGTGACGATGAAGATGATGATGAGGATGATGGTGATGATGAGGAGGATGATGAATATGATGATGATGATGATGAGGATGAGGGTGTCGATGAAGATGATGATGATGGTGAGGATGAGGGTGATGAATGATGATGATGACTATGATGATGATGATGATGATGAGGGTGATGATGATGATGATGATGATGATGATGATGACCATGATGAGGATGAGCGTGATGATGATGATGAGGATGAGGATGAGGATTATGATGATGATGATGATGATGATGATGAGGATGAGGATGCTGATGATGTTGAGGATGAGGGTGTCGATGAAGACAATGATGATGATGATGATGATGATGATGAGGTTGAGGATGAGGGTGATGAGGAGGAGGATGATGACTATGATGATGATGATGAGGATGAGGGTGATGATGATGATGACCATGATGATGACGACGACGACGACGACGATGATGATGATGATGACCATGATGATGATGATGAGGATGACGGTGATGAACGACGATGATGAGGATCTAGGTTGATGATGATGAGGATGAAGGTGATGATGATGATGAGGATGAGGGTGACGATGAAGATGATGATGAGGATGATGGTGATGATGAGGAGGATGATGAATATGATGATGAGGATGATGGTGATGATGAGGAGGATGATGAATATGATGATGAGGATGAGGATGAGGGTGTCGATGAAGATGATGATGATGGCGAGGATGAGGGTGATGAACGATGATGATGAGGGTGATGATGATGATGAGGATGAGGGTGACAATGAAGATGATGATGAGGATGATGGTGATGATGACGAGGATGATGATGAGGATGAGGGTGATGATGATGAGGAGGAGGATGGTGATGATGATGAGGAGGAGGAGGATGAGGGTGATGATGAGGATGAGGATGAGGATGAGGATGATGACCATGATGAAGTTGATGCGGATGAGGGTGATGACGATGAGGATGGGGATGATGAGGATGGTGATGAGGATGATGATGAGGATGATGAGGATGATGATGATGATGATGACGATGATGATGATGAGGAGGAGGATGAGGATGAGGGTGATGATGATGATGAGGAGGATGAGGGTGATGATGACCATGATGAAGCTGATGAGGATGAGGGTGATGATGATGATGATGATGAAGATGAAGATGAGGAGGAGGAGGAGGAAGATGAGGGTGATGATTATGACCATGATGAGGGTGATGAGGATGAGGGTGATGATGAGGGTGATGAGGATGAGGGTGATGATGAGGAGGAGGAGGATGAGGGTGATGATGATGATGAGGTTGACGATGATGATTAGGTTGATGAGGATGAGGATGATGATGGTGATGATGATGATGGCGATGATGATGATGATGATGATGAGGATGACCATGATGAAGCTGATGAGGATGAGGGTGATGAGGATGATGATGAGAATGAGGATGAGGGTGGTGGTGATGATGATGATGATGACCATGATGACCATGATGATGCTGATGAGGATGACGGTAGTGATGATGATGATGATGATGATGATGATGATGGGGATGATGATGATGATGATGATGATGACCATGATGATGCTAATGAGGATAAGGGTGATGATGATGAGGATGAGGGTGATGATGATGATGAGGATGAGGGTGATGATGAAGCTGATGAGGATGAGGCTGATGATGATGATGATGAAGCTGATGAGGGTGATGGTGATGACGATGATGATGAACAATGATGATGAACAATGATGATGATGAGGAGGAGGAGGAGGAGGATGACTATGATGATGAGGAGGAGGATGAGGATGAGGGTGATTATGATGATGATGAGGATGAGGGTGGTGATGATGATGAGGATGAGGGTGATGAACAATGATGTGTTAGGAAAAAAACAAATTAGTTAAAATTTACCCATAGCACCATTAGAATTTACCTAGTTCAATTATGCTAGAAACATTAGAGAACTTCCATGAAGCAATCTATAGTGGGAACCCACCACCCATACAACTTCGAATTAGCTAGTGACATTGTGAATCTAGAAGCCATGCCACATAAATTAGCTCTGAACATAATTCTATATATCGCATATGTGTTATAGCATATTCATATCACATATGTGATATAACGCATATGCAATATGAATAAGCTATATCGCATATGCGTTATATCACATATGTGATATGAATAAGCTATAACGCATATGCGATATGAATAAGCTATATCGCATATGCATTATTTTAAAATTTAAATAATTGGCGGGATTAAGGTTTGGCATTAGGTTTGGAAGCAGCGTCGAAATACCGAACCTATTGGATAGGACAAATCATCTAGGGCTATTGCTTGTATTTTATAACTCTATCAATATGATCAATTTAGATGGCATGTTTTGATATGACATACACAATATTTTTTCATGAAAATGTAGGATATTGTAGAGTACGAAATGACGATTCTGAATATGTAATTTTTTCCTTCAAAACTATGTTTTATTTATTTATAATTATTTTTCTAAATGACACACGTCAGTTTTTGAAAAAACATGCATCGATTGTTTGTTATATAACTTTTGATTTCCATCACCATTTCCCAAAAAAACTATATGGTGCACTAGATGAGATCAAGCTCTACGATCTTATATTAAGAAATCAAGGATTTCATTAATTTTTTCCCCTAAAGTGTTGCACCCGCACATAAGGTTTTAATTTCAAGCTTTTCTGACTTCAATAATTAATAATAATAAAAAACAATTCATGAAAAATTCTGAATAAATAGTGTTGCACTAGGCCCATATGTCCTTTATATGTCTGCAATATTTTATCCCAAATGGACATCATTTACCTCATATATTGCTGCACCCGCACAAACATATATGTTAAGATGTGCTAAAAATTTGAAAACCCACTTTCACGGAAACTAATTTTGTAATCATTTACATACATTTTATGTACATAAATGCTATGTATTATGAAAGCTGATTCAATTACCTATCTTTTCTCTTTTTACTTCATCTTCAAATAAGTTAGGGAAGTACCCCTAATTTTCACCTAAAGTCAAAGTTTCCCATTTATTCTAGTATTATGTGACATCTAAAGTGTCTTTAAAGGAGTCCATGATTGTGCATCAGCCCATAGGAAACAATAGTCGACCACTATTAAGCTTGGTTAATGACATTTAAACATGGTCACACATAGTAAAAAATGGCCAACCAGTATATACCATACTCTACCACACTTAACCATTGACAACCATGGTCAAACACAATGAACTATGGTTGCCCATAGTCAAGCATAGTAAAACATGGTTAACTATGGTCAAATCTTATCAATGATTGATGATGGGCAACCTTACATAACCAAATCTCTAACCATAGTCAATTATGATTAAGAAGAGTTTTTTTTTTCAACCAAGGTTAAACATAATCACAATAGTGAACCAAAAAGGATAAATTTAATTAATATAACTTCATTCAAAATTTATTACATGTTTTAATTTAATAAAGTTATAATTATTTTATGACTTTTAACTCGATGCTCAAAAATTCACATTACATTTATAATTTCCTTAAATATTATTTATCCACCATATATGTCTTTTTATTATGACATTTTCTTATAAATGTTAAATTATTGTGAATACCCTATATATTAAAAATCATTGGGAATGCTCTATCTATCAATGACATTTAATAATTTAGTCTTTTCAACCTATGCTTATGTGCGAGTATAAGAATATTTTCATATATTATTATATTTTTGTTTTCGTCTTATGTCTGCGTCAACTAGTAACTAGAAACAAACACATAAATAATAATGTGTCTAGTACACATTGATAGGCGTATATTTAACACATTCTATCTACAATGACATTATTATTGTACTAAATATACACCTAGGTGTATACCAAACACATTATTATTAATGTGTTCGTTGTTAGTATATATGCATGGTAGGATTAACAGGTAGCAAAGGAAAAGTGAGGATGTCTCATTTACATTAACAACTCAAAAGTGATTTCATATATGTACATGCATATAAACAACCACTTCTATATATGTGTGCACATACAAAAGGGATTCTGTATATGCGCATGCATATACGGAATAACACGTATTTAGAACAACTTTCGCATATGCGCATGCATATATAGAAGCGTGTGCATATAAGGAAGCACTTTCGTATATGTGCACTTATGTATATGCACAGGCAAACATACAGAAGCATGCATATACGAAAGTGATTCCGTATATGCACACGCATATATAGAACCACTTATGTATTGTGTGTGCGCAAATACATAAGCACTTATGTATATGTGTGTGCACGCATATATAGAAGTGTGCTTCTGTATATGCACTTATACAGAAGCGCGCATATATAGAAGCTTCTATGTATTCACATATACGGAAGGGATTACGTATATGTGCACACATATACGCAAGCCCTGCATATACAGAATCACTTCTGTATATGTGAGTGCACACATATACATGAGCGCACATATACGGAGGGTCTTGCGTATATGCACACACCGTATATGTGCGCTTATGTATATGTGTGTGTGTGCATTTACGGAAGTCGTTCCGTATGTGCACGCATATACATAAGCACTTATGTATATGTGTGTGCGTGCATATACAAAAGCGCTTATGTCTATGCATGTGCATATATGGAATACAATGATGTATACACTAGTGTATACTATATACTAGTTATATACCCTGCCTTTTGTATATACCACTATACAAACTTAGATGTTGGTACAAACCTCCAACTACAAACAATGTCAATGCTTGTAGGAACAATATACATACACCAGTATATGTACTAGGTATATATACACTAGTGTATACACTATTGTATGTACTATATACCTAGTGTATATATAGTATATATATACACTAGTGTATATACGTGTTAGGTATATATAGTAGTAGGCCCGATAGGACTAAAAAGGCATAAAGAAAAATATGAGGAAATGAATGAGAAAGAAAAAAAGGACAAAATGAAAGAAAAGAAGAAAAGGATAAGAAGCAAAATCCTGAGGGAAAAGAAAGTAAGCCACTAGTGTATATGCTAGTATATATACCGGTATACACATTAGTGTATATACTGGTTCTAACTCATTTATGAAGGTTCTAACTTCTCTCTTTTCCTACGATTGCCTCATAGTTTTGAAGCTTAGGAATTCATATTTTCCATGACTACCCCTCATTTTGGAGGTTTCAATTACTTATAATGTGTTCTATATCAATAGTCACTATAGATGATGCCATGCTTGAGGGTCTTGTAGAAAAATGCACCCTTCTTGAAAATTGGGAAGTGTTATACTGTGAAGGGATGATCAATTTGAAAATTTCTGCATGTAATTTCAAACATTTAGATTTTACAAGAAATCACTCTGCATGGTTAAAGATAGGGAATTTCCTACATCTGGTGAATCACAACAGGTGGATATGAGAGTAGAATATGATTGCATCAATACACTAGAAATGGAGTTTATTTCATGTGGTGCTCTACATTTGTAGAGCAAGTGATATTTAGGCACTTAAAGGCCTCTTGACCATGAACTTGTTGACAAAAATTACGCTAGATGGGTTCACTACAAGTGTGAATTATCTCATAACTCCTCGTCATTTTTACTAACTAGAAGAAAGCTGGATAAAAAGTAATTATTTATGTACTAATAAACATTATTGTCATTTTCTTCTTGTAACTATGTTTTATTTTTTATTTTGGAAAGTAGGATAAAGGGAAATCCACAAATATAAATAATATTACAAAGGAAATCAATTTGGGGAATCAACATTAAGATCTCTTGCTTGTAATTACCAATACTCAAGCACTTGATCTATCCCAATAACCTCATAACTATGTTTGAATTACCACGATAAATACATTGATAATTTTTGATGAAAATTGATAATCAAGATGTGGAATGGAGTTCCTAATTTACCAAAAAAAATATCTCTAACACTTTACTAACAAATTATAAATCTACTTATTAAATAATCCTAAAGGCACTACTATGCAATTAAGGAATATTGAACAATGTCAATGGAACTATGAATTTGGTGGTGGAATCATCTATAACAAAGTTAGAGTGGATGGAACAATGAACATATTTGGTGGTGGAATCTTGGATTTGTGTATTTGCTTGTTTCCAACTCAGATCATGTGCATATATGGAAGCACTTATATATATGCACATATACAAAAGTGCTTCTGTATATGCGCATATATAGAATGTGCATATACCAAATGCACATATATGAAATCACTTTTGTATATTTTCTTTCATATGTGTGCATATACAGATGGTTGAAGTGCTTCCGTAAGACACACATATATAGACCTAGAAAATAGAAGAATGATTGAGTGCATCCAAATGCATAGAAAATCAAATCCTAAATGAATATATTGTGGTTGATGAAAAAATTCACAATGAATATTGGGTTTGTAGTCAAAGTAAGGATGGTCAGAATACTTGTTATAATGGCACATATAAAGGGCTAAATCTACATTGTTGTAATTGTAACTGGGCATTGAATTTACCCAGTGCGTAGGTATATACAGCGGTGTATATTCTAGCAATTTACTAGCTTGTAGGTATATAAACTAGTGTATACTAGGCATATACATTGGTGTATATTATATAAATTAGGCATATTCTTCTACTGTATACATTACACTAGGCAAATACACTAGAGTATATTCTAGGAATTCACCCAACTCGTATGTATATACACTACTAGTATATTGGGTATATAGACTAGGCATATATACACTTGTATATTTTACAACATTATTGCATATACACACGTGTATATAATGTATTGTAGCGAATAATATTGTGCATATACACTAGTGCATATTATATACTATACTATATTGTATATTCTTGTACTATATATTCAAATGATGAAGTTACTTCAAGGCCTATGGCTTAATGAAATCCATGGGTGCATCACATGTCATATGGATGGTTAATTATGGCATCCTTATCTCCAAGGTCCATCATGTTGGCATGGGATATGGGGCACTCAAATCACCTTATTCTCGATGACCGACTCCAATATCAAGGATTCCAACCAACCACTTTCCACTTGTCCCGTCAACCTAAGGAAGTCGCATTCATGTGGTGGGGAGTCTTTGATTCCTAAGTATGATAAGACACCAGCCAACACCATCAATGAACACACGATTCAATTTGAACCTCTAGTTGGGATAAGACATTTAGTTATTTGAATAAATATTATTGTTGTTGATTGGCATCAACTTCAACATTCCAACTTCAACGCACTCATTAGAGTGGATTATGTTCTCTCATCATTATATCTTGGTTCAACAGCTTGTCATCATTCTTTTTTTTGGAGACTCTCTTATGGACTAGTTAACTAAGCTCAATCAAATATTTATCCTCACTCAATAGTTGTGAGCTAGTTGACACCATTTGGCTAGTCATGAGAGACACATGACCATGCAAGGGAACACTCTCTCTATGTCAAGCATAACTAAGGCACGTTAGCTTGAGGATAACATTATACATAATACCATTGAGGCCTAATAACTTATAAAATGAGGATTAATTCTTTAAAATAGGAATTATGATTTAGTTCATATCTTAGTTGAATCTAAAATAAATATAAATAGAAAATAAATTTAAGTGAAAATAAAATTATTCTAATATACAAAAATTAATGGTTTGGAAAGAAAATAGAAAAAACAATCCGTAAAAATGAGATGATGCACAACCAAGATTTTGGAGTGACTTTTATAATAAAAAAATGAGTTGTATGAGTATTTAATCTAGTATGTAGGCAATGGTATATTTTTCAACTAGTGAAACCACTTTCATTATTGTCTAATTTGTTCTTTGGATGTAGTTAAAAGTTGTCAAAAAAGAAAAGGTAAAAAATGTGTGATGTAGATTCATCTTCAATATTGTGTTTTGGAGATTATAAGTATCACACCTTTGTATATGTGTATTGAGTATGTGATTTGTATCTTCACTATTTTTAATCCATCTTTCTACTCATAAATTAAGAATTAAAACAGTTTTATGTTGGTTTTAAAATTTGTTCATAACCTTGATTTAGTGAAAGGTTTCTATCATGTTCATCAAAATTGTATGCAAGAAAATACACTTTAATGACATTATGTTGTTAAAAAGATATCAATATACATAATAATAAAAAATAAAATAAAATAAAAATTGTTATCAATTAAAAAATACAATTACTGACATGTGGAAAAGAAAGATTTCTTTAATGCATGACAGAAATTACTAATATGTGGAAAAGAAAGATTTCTTTAATGCATGACAGAAATCAATATTAAGTCAAATTGTTATCAATTAGAAAATACAATTACTAATATGTTAAAAGGAAAGATTTCTTTAATGTATGACAGAAATTAATATAAAGTAAAATTGTAAAAATTCTTTTAAAACATTTTATAAATGTTCATTATTTTTTTTTAATTTGGTTAATATTATCATTTAAGAATAGCACTACCTTTATTATAAAACATATCATTTGTAAAGAATAAAAAAAAAATTCTTTAAAGATATGCTGAGCAACATGTTGAAGCAAAGAATCACTAAAGAAAAATTGTTAAAGGATATGTTGACCAACATGTTGAAGAATGTGTAAATGAGAATTATTTTTTCGCGTGAACTTTGTTTAATATATTCTTTTGGGCAACATTGCAACATATGTTATGTTGAAGCAAAGGTAAACGAGAAATGTTTTATCACTAAACTTTGTTTTGAACCTGTGCATTGTTTTTGGAATGAATTTTGTTCATTTGTTTTAAACATAAGTAATGTTTTTCTTTCAATAAACTTTGCTTTGAAGCTATTTAAGGCAGCATTGGAACACTGTAATTTGATAGGAAGAAATGCGTCTTCAACTTATTTGAAACTCATGCTTCAATAGCAAAGCCACTACCTCCTAACTATGATTAGAGAAACTTATTCCAACATCCTGTTAAGAAAAAAAATTGTACAGATAAATTGATGAAGAATTGTTATTGGTAAAGATAATTAAAATTCATAAACAACGTACAGTATACATTTTGCCAGTTCTTTCCATTTACAATCCGGAATCGAATGAACTTTACTAAACCCACTATTAAGTTTTAACTTGTTTTGTCACACCAAAAATACTTTATTATTAGATTGTATCTAAATACGCCTTACACTGATCTGGGCAGGAGGCTCCTACACAGCAAGACACTAATAACACTACCGCCATGTGATGTGATCTTAAATACACAATAGTTTGTCCGTGAATCAATGGATCGAACAGCAAAGCAAACCATTCTGAGTTGGAGAATACCTTACAAATATATATCTCTAGGTACTTGCTAAACGATCAATGGAATGGAATTCAGAATAAATTTCTTGCAAAATCTCAGAAGTCTAGCAAAATCTCAGAAGGCCAGATGAAAACGGACTGTGATCAGAATCCTCCAATTCGTAGACTCTATCTGGAGGATTATCGGCTATCATCTTCCTCTGCAGTTCCTCACATATTCCCTTATCCTGTTTGGCCTCGCGGGACTCTGCAACATATGTTATGTTGAAGCAAAGGTAAACTACCTCTTCGTCCAACGTAGGGGCACTTTTCAGAAGGCTCTCCGCTAGCGTGATATCCCGCCAAATAGAAATAGAAATGCCCTGGTACAAGTTTACGAAAAATAAAAATGGTCTTTTTGAGTATTATGTACAGCATTCAGCAGTCGCTGTTTGCAATCAGTGTATTGTATGTTCCCTGTGAGGCCTATATATTTTGTTTTAGAGGTGATAATGGTATCCTGTAGGAATTCGTGGGTAATAAATGGATACCTACTGCCATTGGAAGCCTTGCAAGATGTTTTAATGGATTCGGCTAAGCCTGCGCCGGAGAATATTGATGATCGAACTATGGAAACCCTTGAGCTTCTTCTCTAGCATGGAAAGGTCTTCTGCACATTTTACATCTGCGCCAAGTTTCAAAATTCAAATTTGGACAAGATTTAGATTTGGCGGATGGGACAAGGTTTATGAATGGCCGACCTGAGTTCAAAATTGAGCGCCAAGTTTCAAAATTCAAATTTGGAGAAGATTTGGCGGATGGGACCTTTTGGAACAAGATTTGGCGCATAGGCTGTGCGCCCCATATTCTACGCTTGGTTGCCGTAGCTATATGCATGGACGCATTCAAAATGTCAGACTTGTCAGACACCACACCCTACTGCAAAGGGCTATAGATCTAGGAAGGCCAAAAAAAGCCCAAATATGTCACATATTTCACCCTTTGATAATATGTCCATAGACAAAAGAGCGTTTGTATCTTGTCATTTAAAATTGATTAGTTTTTAGTTTTCTAACTAATTCTAAGAATTTATCCATTTGTCATTAATCTTAATACCACTAAGCCCATAAACTAGATATTCTTATCTTCAAGTTAACATAAAACCTATTATCATAATTTTCTGCTCATGGTTTTTTTTACTTTTAGCTGGTGCAAGTGAAAATAGGTTCAAAACAAATATGCTATAGTCATACCTACACTAAATAGAAGGTCTAAGTTCTAAGCATTTAACTTAACCAACACATAAGTTTATCCTGACAAGACGATATCAGTCCATGCAATTTATTTCCGTGGAGTAAAGACTTGATTTCTTACTTAACTATAATCTTAGGTAAAATACCCAACCCTAGAATCAAATCCAATATCGGGCATTCCAACCAACCTATATTGAGTGCATCGATATCATAAATAGTAGCTCTCGACAAAGATCTATGACGGCTACGGTTTCTGATTTCCTTCGTGTGTATAGTCACACAAAAGGGAATAAGTGTGATTGCGGTATTGTTCCTAATGGAGGGCGTGATGCGGTCGACTCTATAACAATTGGGGAATGGAGTAGTCTAACGGGTCGACGATTTCGCCCGGCCGTTAGACTACTCCGTCGACGGCCGTTAGACTAATGGAGGGCGTGATGCGGTCGACTCTATAACAATTGGGGAATGGAGTAGTCTAACGGGTCGACGATTTCGCCCGGCCGTTAGACTACTCCGTCGACGGCCGTCACCGTCCCGGCACCTCAGCGAATGATGTGGGTCCAGAGGTTGTCAGGATCAAATATGGAAACACCGATCGCCGTCCTGTCGCCGCAGAACATTTACTCCACCACCCCGCGGGTTGGTGGAGACTCCTCCATCGTCGACGAGCTCCTTTCTCCTTTTGAACGTTCGATAATGACTCTGCATCCCCTACTCTGGTTCCCTTACCCCAGCTGCTATTACCTGTGAAACATTTCCATCGAAAACTGGTTGAACGGTGCAGTAGCTGCATCCCTTTTGCCTCGGACAGTACCGTCCCGAAGAAGATTTATCAAGGCTGGAATCCTGTGAAGATAGCAGCGATACAGGGTATGATTTGTTCCTTGATTCCTCCACAGTGCCTTAAATGTGATTTAAAAATGGATTCTCAGCACTTGCTATGTTAAATACAATAGAAGTCGGCCATATCAGTTGTTTTGCTATCCCTGGCATCGCTTTTCTCTGGTATTCAAAATGCATTCTGTTTAATCTTTTTGACAAATTGTGGAGCTGGTGTTGGGAGGGTCACAAAAAACCTACTTCTAAAACATTTTCACGAGGTAAGCAACATGGCTTGTAGTAATTTTCATTAAGCGGTGATGCTCATAATGTTATTGATTCACCTCCCGTGAAAATGACGAGTCCTTAGCAAAATACCATACATGTAAGGTTTGCAAACTGTTGAAACAGACGATTGTTGTACTAAAAATTTACTGGAGGATTTACATGATTATCAATTATTTTTCGTAATGCACACTAGCCTTTTCCTGAATTTTTGAATTTGGTTATGTTTTTAACTTTTTTGGTATTTTTAATGGGATGTTTGAAGCTGCTTACTGAGTGAGCCTAACCAATGTTGGTAGGATTCTAAGTTTTCTGTTGATTGTGGGGTTTACAGGGGTTTTTAAATGGTTTTGGATCTGTGGGATTTTGGGTCGGATTTTTTTAGGTCTTCTTATTATCAACAGTGTCGCAATCATTTTTCGCTGAGCCCGGAACTTATGAACATTGTTGCTGCATGTTTCATTACCTTGAACTTGTATTTTTCTCCAATCTAAGCTATTTTCTTTTGCTTGAAAAGCCACAAATGAAGGCATTTACTTGCATTAAATACTACTACCAGTGCCTTTAATTCTCCTTTGATGCCTGTATGCTCATGGTAACATTAAAGCTAATAATTTTTTCTAGACTTTCTGTTTAATGTTGCAAGTTGTTATTTCAAGTTCAATTGACTGATTACTGATGCGAACTATAGCTGGCCTCTGTCTTAAGGGAGACATCTTACTGTTTTTTCTGCAGGACAAAATCGTAATTTCATTAAAATATCAAAATTAGACTTTCCAGATGCTTCAGGAGCATTTACATATATCTGTGTACAGTACTACATGACTCTAAAAAGAATGGCATAACTTCACCTTACTGCGTCATATCTCAGGCTTAATCAGCATGAAAAGACATAGTTCTACACAGAAACCCCTCCAAATCCAAAATATAAAAAACGAGTAATCCACTAATTCCTTCGGGGGACAAACCCTGTATAATTTTAAACAAAGAGACCAAACAAAGTGTACTAACAGAAGGCATATTGTATATTTCTTTCCTTGCATGGATATTGTATTATTTCTGCATTATGTTGATTTGATACATTTTATGCATTTTTAGTGAAACTCTAATAAGTAACTACCAAGAAAATATAATACATGCCTCAGCTGAGGCCTATTTCCTTTGGAAGGTTATAATGTTGGCATAACTTCTAATACCTAGATTTTTACCTCTGGATCATGTGGGATGAAGAATGTATATATTTTTTAAAACTAACTTGGCTAGGAGCGTAGATATACATGGTTTTATGTTTGAAGCATTACATGATACACTAACTATTCACTAGGCAGGCTTTGGGTTTTGGAAATATCTACATTTTATTATACAAATAAAACCACTATAAGGCTGGAAACAAATAAAGGGGGCCATGAGTCCACAAGAGAGGAAGAAGGGGTGGGCGATGCGGGAGCAGCTAATAGGTAAATAATGAATAATAAGATTTAAAAGCTGCCCATGTTTGATCCCAAGTCCTCTAACCTTTTCGTTTTTCAATTAATTATTTACCAACTTTAGGTTCCTGTACTTTTTGGTTCCTATGTATTCTATTTTTGGAACTGCTGGCATGCATATGTGAAAGCCATGACTGAAATTATCTACAAGTATTGGAGAAAGGATCAAAATTTGCTAACAGATTTAAATCTGCAATAACCAGCAGAAGAGATTCGTTTCCCTACACTTTAGCACTCAAGGGAAAGGGGATTCCTTGAGGGACTGCATTATAGAAAAGGGAACTCCTTTCCTGGTGTTGTGTAGGTATGATAGGGGAGAGTCCGGTTGGTTAAAGATGGATTTCTGCACCTGGAGGAATTATAGTGTATTTTCCCTGCCTGAGAATTATGGGTTGGGCCATTTAAAAGAGTTCAGAGCTAGCAAATAGGAATTCTCCCTTGTGGTCTCATAGCCCTTGCTTGGGGGTGGACTCTACGATAGAGTGAGTACATCTGGGTGAAAAAGCATTTACTTGCAGCTAGGTGGTGGTGAATTCCAGAAAATATAAGTGCGCATTCTTGCTATTTGTTAATTCATTGTTATATATATATAGTGGGGATTTCTCCCACATGAACCAATTGAAGGATTATTAAAATTCTTTCCATGAGAGTACCCCCAGGCAAGTGGATATAGATGCCTACTTCTACACTGCAACCTGTTGTGGCTGCCTTGTTAGCCAGGATGCATGCTCAGCCACAGCTAGAATTCATCAATAGAGCTTTTACCAACCTCCATGAGAATTCTTTTCAGGAGCAGCTAAGTTGATGAATGGGCCAACTACACTTATCAATTGGGGGTGTACTTTGTATTCTATGATGACATGGGGCAATGTTTTTAGTTGGGCTGTTTCCATGAGTCATGGCTGTTCATATTGCAGTAAAGGATCAATGCCCAATTTTTTGTGGGCATCTATATCCGACTCAAATAGGCAGGAATTCTCCTATTAAGGATGTTGGCTGCTACTGCTAATTCATTTTTTGTTGCATGTACTTTAGAGACATTTATCATGAACTGTTGGAAGCTCAAATAGGGGTTTTCATTGTTGTATCAGATTTTTTAATTTTTTCTCTACTTGAAACAGTAGTTCTCTTTGAATGCCAATGGCATTTTTCCCCATGTTCTGGGTGACATCTTGTATTCTTTATTCTTGTAGTTTTGTTGTCACCCTAAGACTAAGGTTTGTCATTCTAACTGGCAATTTTTGCAAAGTTCAAATGCTGCTCTTAAGCAGCTAAATGTGTAAACTTTAAACTC
>LPNX011007709.1:8988-24308 GCA_001517045.1 Pseudotsuga menziesii
ATCCATAGGAATTTCTCTCCGTAACAATAGCCAAACAGGATAGCTCAGCAATCCAGAGAGAAACCAATGCACAGGTTCAAATCCAAGATCATAGAGCTAAGAAACGTTCTTCCTTCTTGGAGCACAAAAGAGAACCCCTTCTCAGAACTTCAGATCCTCGACACTCTATCCAAATACCAGTATCTTGATATTGGCCACTCCTGAAAAAATAACAAAGAACAAAACGCAGAGTAGAAACCTCCACGCAACACCATACCAGAGGAGAAGGAACCAAGTTGGTACCTGAATCAACCCACTGCAGCAGCCTATCCTCTTAGGAATGGGTCCTCTAGGAACATAGGAAAAGGTCTGCTGAGGAAAAACCAGAGCCGAAGGCTCTTCACAAATCAAGAAAACCAGAAGAAGAATTCAAATCTTCTTGGAGCGCCATCTCAACTCGCTTGAAATGCAATTCCTACTCTCAAGATATGTATCTTTTAACAAGCATATGCATTGGATGAATAAATTTATAAAGTTTATAACAAGTTCAACCATGTCCAAAGTAAAACTTTGGACAGCTTGAACATATATCGCAAATGCATAAATGACATTCAGGGAAAATAGTTTTCATGTGTATCTAGATAAAAAGATGCTAATAGTAAAATGATAACAAAAGAAATTTAAGATCAAAGCATCCATACAAAAATAAAACTATATTCAAGAACAAAAAATTGGTTGACAAATTTTAATCATCCATGCTATAATACCACAATATCTCATTCAGGCCATTATCTGAATCATTAGTTAGATCCTTCGTAAAGTCTTCCATCAAATTTCTTCATATTTTTCTGTAAAAACATGCTTCATGTTATATCCTGAAAACACTTTAACATTTGTCAGAGATAAGCAATTTCGTCATAAAAAGATAAAAACAGACAAATATTTTGTTCTAAATCATTAGTCCAATCCTAATCCTCCCCCAAACCAAGGATATGGCATGTCCTCATGCAAAGGAGAAGAATAGTTTATTTTAGATAAAGAAAAGTGAAAGTATGTTGTCATTATTTTTATAAAGAGAAGACAAGTTAACTAGTAAAGGAAAGTGATTCAGAGATGTATATTTATGAAAAAAATAACAGCGTAGATAAATACCATAGAAAGAGATAATAATATAATCAAAAGAATGCCATAGGAAAAGCTAGGAATCTATGCCTCATTGTAAGGATATCTTGTCATCATCATAAGTTTACCCCGGAGTGTGTGAGATATGTAACTATGGGTCCCATTTCTAGGATAATAACATCCTAGGTATGGATTGAATTAGATGGCCAGATCCAAGCCCAACTTACAGCGGTTCTCAAGTGACAATAAAGAGAATGGGCCTTAACATTTTATTATAATAAATTTTCAAATATTTTCTGTATATCATTATTATTTTATGAATCATGTGCATAGTAGTGCATTAACCAGACCTCTTTACCCAATATTTCCCCACTGCCAGCAGCCCTATTTAGTACTTTGGTGGGTTTATCTTGGTACCATGCAAGTATAGTCCCGCTGCTAGCGAGCCTATTGAGTACCTCGACGGGTTTACATTCATTTATCAAGCTTCCTGGTTTTAAGTTGTTACACAACATTGACCCGCTTCTAGTATGCCTGTTCAGTACCCTAGCGGGTTTGCCTTATATATAATGATATTAAATATATGGAAGTCGATTGGTACTAAAGCGTGCTAAGCCCTGCTAAAAACACAAAAGTAAATTTTACAGAAATAAACTTACAAATAGATTTTCATACCGGTCTTAATAATACATCATGTCAAAAGAGAATAACTTAAAGCTATTCTTTAACCTTAGAATCCATCCTTTTCAGAAAATATAAGTAATGTTCCCCATAGGTAAAAAAAATTCCACCTACTCTCAAGTTATCACAAAGAGATATTTGAGAGACAAGTTTTGATAACAAGTACAGGATGAACTAGTAATCCATAGGCACAAGAAGTATGATAATGAAAATAGGTCTTATCAAGCACTGTTTGAAATAACAAATCAGAAGTATACATGTATGAATCAAAATACCAGAAACTATCTGAATCATAAAATGAGCGGTTAAAAATGATATGCAAGGAGTTATCTTTTAATTGTTACTACAAACTGCAAATTAAGAAAAGTTAAGATACCTTACGAGCGTAATTACCTTTTCTAGATTATACTTCATAAGTTGCTTATAGAGATAAATCATCCATGATCAAACTGCAAAACCACTTGTTAGATGATTCAATTTATTCATAAAAACATAGAAAGCAAAAGAGTTGCATGTAATTTATTTTATCAGAAATGACTCTCATTTATTCATAGATGCAAAAACATATCTACATATATACAAGTGATGATAACCCAAAATAATTTCATGGATCAGGAGGAGGAGGAATAACTTCCTCTTCAATCAATTCCATTTCTCTGTGTTGTAAAACATTTTGTATGAAATCCTATCTGGATGTTGGTTGATGATAAAGCCTAAGTCTATGTCCATTCGCTATAAAGGAAACTTCTGAGCCATCAATTGGTTTAATTTTTATCCATTGTCAAAAGCTGTAACTACCTCATAAGGACCCAACCAACGGGTAGTTAATTTTCCTTTAAAGTTTTTAAGTCGTGAATCGAATAGTAATGCCCAATCTCCAGTATTAAATTGCTTTTGCTTGATAAATTTATCATGCCATTTTTTCCATTGACTCTGTATTAGCATGGTTCTTTGGAGTGCATCCTGTCTAATTTCATCTAATTCACTAATCTATAGGATTCGTTGTTTCTGTGCTTCATCCAAATCCATACCTAACTGTGATGCCATACGAAAGGTTTTGACTTGAAATTCAATAGGTAAAAGGACTTGTTTTCCATATACTAACTCATAGAGGGTTTGTCCGGTAGTATTTCTCTATGTTATTCTATAGGCCCATAAAGCCTCAGGAAGTCTATTCGTCCAATCCTTATGATGTAATTGAATGGTCTTAGTTAAAATAGCTTCTAATACTTTATTGGTTGATTCTACTTGGCCATTAGCTTGAGGATGGTAAGGTGAGGACTTACAATACCGAATACCATACTTCGTAGTGAGCTCTTGCATTAATTTGGAAGTGAATTGGGTACCTTGGTCTGTGAAAATTTCTTTGGGTACACCAAACCGAGTAAATATTTCTTCATATATGAATTCTACTACATATTTATCTGTAGCCCTAAATAAAGCTTTAGCTTCTACCCATTTGGTAACATAATCTGTACAAACCAAGATATTTTATTTTTACGAGACATGGGAGAGATTGGTCCTACAAAATCAAGAGCCCATTTTTCGAAAGCCTCAATCATGACCTGTTGTTGTAAAGGAATTTGGTCTGATGTTGTGGGTCTACCCATTCTTTGACAACTATCACATCCTTTGACATACTTGGAAACATCCTTAAAAATGTTTGGGCAGTAATAACCAAAGTGCAGTACTTTGTATGCTGTCCGTTTATCCGAAAAGTGGCCTCCACATGGTCCATCATGGCATGCTCGGAGGATGTCTATCATTT
Source organism: Pseudotsuga menziesii (assembly GCA_001517045.1). NCBI lineage: Eukaryota > Viridiplantae > Streptophyta > Pinopsida > Pinales > Pinaceae > Pseudotsuga > Pseudotsuga menziesii. The sequence goes on from LPNX011007709.1 coordinate 12,539, forward strand.
CATCCTCTCACACACATATTATAATAATAAGATCTGGGCCAGTGCAAAAAAGGTCATTATCAACCCAGGAATAGTTAGAACTTTGTACTATTATGCGATGTTTCTCGTATGGAGCCAAATGGTGTGGTACTTTTTCAGTTGCTAGATAGTTTGCAATATTAGAAAACCAAGGGGTTTGAATAGACACATCGAATAGTTGTTCATCAGGAAAAGTATCATCAATAGGTTTAGTATCACTATCGTGTTGTATACGAGAAAGAAAACCTGCTACTAAGTTTTCTTTACCAGGTTGATCAATGATGGTAATATTAAATTCTTGCAGTAGGAGAAGCCACCGAGTAACTCTACAATTGGTGATTGGTTTTTTCATTAAGAATATAATGGCAGAGTGATCGGTGTGCACAAAAAATTCATACCCTATAATATAATGGAGGAATTTATTAATAGAATAAACTACTACCAAAAATTCCTTTTTAGTAACGGTATAGTTTAGTTTGGAAGGAGAAATATTTTTACTGATAAAATAAATGGGATAAGGTGATTGTCCTTCTGTTTGGCCTAGGAATCCTCCTATGGTCATGTCAGAAGCATCATTAGATATATGAAAAGGAAGGGTCCAGTCGGGGCCCCTAAGTATTGGTCCTATTGATAATTTAGCTTTTAAAATCTCAAAATCCTTTTGACAAGATTCTGTCCATTCGAATTCTACATCTTTTATGAGCAATTTAAACATTGGTGCAACTATCTTTGTAAATTTTTCAATAAAACAACGATAATAGCCTGCATGACCCAAAAAGATTCTAACCTCCTTCTGGGTTTTTGGAGAGGGAAGGCCAACTATTACTTCGATCTTAGCAGGTTCTACCTTAATTCCTTGAGAATAAATATGGTGTCCTAGAACTATACCTTATGTCAGTAACATTTTACACTTTTCATGACTAAGAGCTAAGTTTGTCTCTTGAAATTGAATCAAAAATTTCTCAAGGTTGTCAAGAGCTTCTTGAAAAGTATTACCATAGGCTGTAAAGTCATCCATGTATACCTCAACACAATAATGTATAAGATTAGAAAAGATGCCTAAGACTGCTCGCTGAAAAGTAGCGGGCGCATTACATAAGCCAAATGGAAAAACTCGATAAGAAATGTCCCCCAAGGACATGTAAAAGTGGTCTTATCCTGGTCTTCGAGTGCTATTAGGATCTGATTGTATCGACTATATCCGTAAAGAAAGGAAAAATACTGCTTACCTGACAAGGTATCTAATACTTGGTCAATAAAGGGAAAAGGAAAATAGTCTTTAAGAGTGGCTTTGTTTAGTTCCCTGAAATCAACAGAAATACGCCATTTCCCTTTAACTTTATTTGGAACTACTACTAGAGGAGACACCCATTTTCTATCAGAAATAGGATAGATGAATTCAGCGGTAAGGAGTTTTTGTAATTCTTCTTTTACTACCTCCTTCAAAGCGGGATTCATCCTCCTCTGAGGTTGTCTTACAGGTGGTATATTTGGATCCATATAAATGTGGTGAATACACATGTCAAGGTGTATACGATTCATATCAGTGTATTCCCATGCAAATGCTCTGGCTTGTTTTTTAAGAACCTTAAGTAGCTGAGCTTGTTGATCTTCACTTAATCTTGCGTTTATCTACAGAAATTTCTCAGGGCCAACTTCACAAGGTATGGTGAAAGGTCCTATATTCTCTTTGATGGTGAAGACACAAGGTGCTTCTGTAAACATAGAGAGCCATAGTTTCTTGAAACTCATCTCCAAACATTTGATCAAATTTAGCAAACGACTGAGGAAAATATATACTAGTGGTAGAGGAAATAAATTGATTCAATATATTGTTAGTAGTATGCTCCTGCAATGCCCAGGAGAAATCACTAGGAAAGGAAAGGTCATCAAAATATTCATCCTGAAAGGAACAATTTAACGACCAGGAATTTTCAGTTATTGGTTGTGCTGAGGGATATAAAATAAGTCTTTGGGTAGACAACCAATTGGAAATGGTCATCTCTCCATCTCTACATCCTATAAAAGCATTGGCAGTAGCTAACCATGGTCTTCCCAAGATGATAGGATGTCCTTTAGAAGGATCCTTTGATTCTATGACCATGAAGTCGATGGGGTATTCCCATGAAGATACTGATACAATAATGTCGTCTAGGACTCCAGTTGGCTTTACCATAGTACGGTCGGCTAGTTCCAAGATGGAAGGGGTGGGTCAAATAAATTGTCCCAATTGCAAAACTTCTAAAACTGCGGTGGTCATCATATTGATGGCTAATCCTAAATCGATTAATGTGTTACCTATGGCGGTATTATTTATGACTACAGTCACTACTGGGGCTCCTGGATTTGTATATTTTGAAATTAGGGACTGATCTGTCATATATTTAGACATCTCTCCTATGACATGAATTGTAAGGGGGTATTTTTGCATCTTCCCTGGACGTTTAATACATAATTCCTTTATCACCTTACTATAAATTGGTACGTCTTTAATAGCTTGTAATAACGGAATTTTGATACATATATGCTTTAATTCATTCAAGATATCATACTCAGAGTGAACTACAGGTTTTTCTATTACTAGCCTTGCTGGAAATGGAGGAATTCTTTGTTCCTGAATAAGTTCTTGGGGAGGATGGGTAGGTACTAAAACTTTGAAATATTCACATCCTCCAAAATGGCATCATTCACAGGTTCATTTGAATCTTCTTCTTCGTCATTTTCCTCATGAATGATGACTGATGTTCTGGGTTTATCATTAACAACTCTTCTAGATCGTAATTTAATCTCATGTATAGGTACAATCGAAACAAGGTAGGATGGAAGATATTGCAACCCAATATTGTTAAGAGCTTGAGTTGGCTTATTATTAGGGTTACGTATTGGTTGTGCAGGTAATAATGTCGGTCGTGGAGGATTTGTATTCTGGAAGTGATGAGTTGTTGTGTAATGATAGGAAATGGAGGTACAAATCCAGGAAAATGCTGCTGGAAATTCGATTGATGCCAAGGATAAGGATGAATAGGTGGAGGGATAGGTTGTGACTGAGAATATGGCTGTCCTCTCTACCCTTGTGACCAATACTGTTGCTGTAGAAATTGAGGAGGAGGATACTGAGGTGGCCAACTCTGCCAACTAGGATTGTTCCATTGTTGGGGTTGTTGGTATGAAGAGTAATAGGCTGGGAATTGTGGTGGAAAATTATGGTATATTGGTTGATATCTAGATTTCCAAGGAGGCATCCTAGATGTTTCACCTACATCCCCACTCTTATAGATAGCTTGAAATCTAGGAAAGGATGGACAATTATCTGTCAGATGTTCCTCCATACATATGTGACATACAAAAATGTTGTTTAACAGACATTCCCTTTGGGGATGTTTTATTCTACACATTGGATAGAAAATATTCATTGCTGCCTGTTCTTCATATTGCCTTTTCTTGGCTTGTAAAGCATCTAATTGAGAACCCATGGCTCCTAAGATGTTTGTCTTAAAATTCTCCAATAGCTTACCTAATTCAATCCTTGTAACTCCTCCTGAACTAGGAATATTTCCTATTACATTTCTACTATAAGGCTCTCAAAATTTTTTCCCAACTTTCCCCCTACTTTTAGAATTATTTTTACACATCTCACCGATCTGTGCAAAAGTCTTATGAGAAATATCGCCAGCTGCCATGATATTAAGACTCTCTAGCAAGTCTTCGGAGATTCCTTAGAGAAAAGTGTACGTACTGGATCTTCTCGAAGGTCATGATACTTTGATTTATGAAGGGTATAAATGAACCTTTCAAGATAATATTCTAGGATTTCGTCTTCAAGTTGTTGTATCTTGAATATATCGTGTCGAGGGTCTTTAGGTTTGCATTATTTTTGATACTTTAGCAAGAATGAGGTTCTCATGTCTTCCCAAGTCTTGATAGTGGATTCACCTAATCCCATGAACCATCGCAAGGTGGAATATTTCAATGTAGCGGGAAAGAGTTTTAGTTTGTGAGTGTCTTGTAGATAATTATAACTCCTATAGAGAATATCAAACTTGAACAAGAATGTGTCCGGGTCCTCATTATTTTTTCCATGAAAATTAGGTAAAGAATAAGGAGGGATGTTTTTTCATATTTACATCCAGTATAGTATCTAGGATAGGGAACCCGAAGGTAGCCTCAGTTTGATTTTCTCCTTCTCCTTCATTATTTCTAACTTCGTTATGATATTCATTCTCTCTTGGACCCTCCATATAGGTTGGGTTTTTAATATAAATGTACCCAAGAAGATCCTTTTGAGGTGATAATGGAGCATCCCAACGCTCTATTTCGAGAGAGATATTCCTCTGGTCAACTGTTTTCTTATTGAACCCTGGAGGGAGAGTAGGTTCTACTGTGGATTTATCAATTTGTGAGATAACTGTATCTGTGGGGTTTCCAAAGAGGGCTTTTACTTTCTCAGGATGAACAAGGTCAACAAAGTTCAGACTTCCTACTAGTGAAAAGGTCGCATCCTTTGGTTTTGTGACTAGTGGAGAATTAAAGGTTACTAATGGTTTATCCTTCTGAATTTCTTCCGAAATGAGGTCCTTAGGACCTCTGGTCAAGGTTTGTTCTCCTTTTATGGTTCCCTTGGTAAGATCTCTTAGAAGAGTTTCTTTAGGTTTTCAAGCAGAATTACTCCCTTCAGGTATTTTTCGATACCTTTTTGGTGAGTTAGCAGTTGGGGTGTTACGTCCCCTAGAATAGTTAGAGGAAATGTCGATAGCTTTTCCTACTTTAATAAATCTACCCTGAGGATCTCTAAGTCTGTTCATGAAAAGAAAACTAAATTAAAGAGAACTTATTCTATACTATTATTGTTGGATTTAGGGGCGCCTGTTATAACAGATGCACCAATTCTAAAAAGAAAAACAAGTATATGACAAATGCATAAAATAACACACTTACAAAAACAACAAAGGAACAACATGGATTTGGGGCACCCCACTATAGTGGATGCGTCTGGCTGTTACACCAAGGAAATTCCGTGGTGAAGTCGTCTTTGCGTCTTACTGTTATCCCCGCCCTCTTGTTGTGTAATATAAAAGTAATCTATCTATCTATCTAAACTTCATAAAGGAACCCTATTTATTCTACCTTATAAAACAACTCCCCGACAACGGCGCCAAAAATGTTGGGTGTTATATCGACTAGATTAATTCAGCTAATATTTAATTATCAACTAGGGTTGGTAAGCTTAGAGTTGATACAAAATATATGCAAAGGTAAAAAGGATCCTAGGGTGTCGTGGAAATATTTTAATAAACAAAAGATAGAAAGATAAAAAACCGATTCAAACTCCTAAAATTATCTAAATAATTGAACTGGATTGGAATATCAAATTCTAAACAACTACTTAAAATAAAGACATAAGCAATAATACTTATAACTTCAGACACTAACTCATATATAAAAAGAAATTATAACAACAAAAATGACAAATAACCAACTAACTATTCTTTAAGTAGAAGGTTGGGGTAAAAAGACAACTTATCTTATAGAAAATAGAAAACTGAAAAAGCAAGTAGAAAACTTAATAAAGATAATAAAATGAAGCAACTAGAAAACTTAATAAAGATATTTAAATTTCTATTTTTCAATACACACATAAAAACAAGAATGATTCCTATGATTACAAATAACTTAACTTCCTTTTAAAAATAGTACATCTAACCCTAAAATCTAGATGCAAACGAAGATGACCATGACATAAAACAACAGTAAAATAAAATCAGTATTCAATATTCAAAGAATAAAACAACTTAAGAAAAATGATAAAACTTTAATCAATAACTTAAAACAACCATACTTTAATTGAAATGCTTAAATAAAAATACCAACTACAAATATAATCCAAAGATTGACAAAACAAAACTAGGAACAATCTGAAAAATGCATAAAAATAGTAAAAACAGAACCAAGGGTTAAATAACAGACTGAACAGTAGGTCTGTAAAGGGCGACTGAATGGCAGACTGGATAAATAGTCCGAATGGTAGTCCATACAGTAAAAGTGGTAAAAATTAAACTAAAATGAACTAATTCTTCAGCTAAAGTTATGTAGTTCTAAACCTAATGCATAGAATTAATAAACAAACCTATTTAACCAACAAATTAACTTCAAACTAATACTTAAACAACAAGAAAACATTGCATTGTAAACTAATTAATAAACTGGAATTTAACTTGAAAAAACTGGAAATTACTTTAAACAAATTCATGACAAAAAATAAATAAACAAAACTGAAATTAAACGAAAGCAAACTATTGCATATAAATAAATTAATAACAGGAAGTAAATAAACAAGACTACATTGAAATGAAAACAAACTATTCTACTTAAACCAATTCATAACTAACCGAAATGGAAATAAACTATTCTACTTAAACCATTTCATAACTAACCGAAATGGAAATAAACTATTCTACTTGTCTGAAACTAAAAACTGAAAGCAATACTAGAATCAAATGACTAACTAAAAGAAACTAGCTAAGAACCAAAATACTGAAATCAAATGATTGAAAGTAAAACTATGCGTGCATCTACTTATTTAATTACTGAAATAAAACTAAACTAATGCAATACAGGAAATAAAACACTTATTTAACTACTGAAAGAAAACTAAGTTAATGCAATACAGGAAAGACAATAACATCTAATCAAAACAAACTAGAAATTAAACTAGATTAACTAAAATAGAAAAGAAATAACTGAATTAAAACTAACTTTAATGAACCTCTGGTTGATGAGGGGCCCTCCTAACAATCAGGGGTGAAGTCTGCTAACTCCTACTCAAACGCAATATTCAACAGCAATGCATACAGCTCTTTATTCATATTCAAAAATAGAATTATAGTGCTTAAAAAGCTATGACTAACTCTTGCTCTGACTAACTATATTTCTCTTCATTTAGAGACTGATATATATAGGTTTACATAAGAGATGAGCAAGTCGACCCTAAAGGTTTACTTCTATCTAATTTTAGGCAATATTTAAAGCACATAATTGATTTGCAACCAACGCATGGTATGGCTCTTCATTCAGCGTGATCATGGCGTGATATTCTTCCTTCGCGTGGACAGATCCTCTTCATCGTGGCGTGAATCCATTCCTTGGAGTGGAGGATGGACTGGTGTTGAACGCAAGTTTGTACACAACATAAAGTACTGGAACACAGGCTGTTCTATCCCTTAAACGCACAGGCTTATGATAGTTGAGCATTAAATCAGAGGAGGTCGTGAGTTAACAACAACTGTCCATTCCCTTGAACGCGTGGATAACAAGCAGCTAGGTGGCGTTCTTTCCAGATGATGAGTTAAATGTATCGGTCCAGCACATAGATGGTTGGCGAGTGAAGGAGATTTACAAACTGTTTCATGTTTAAATGCTCAGAACCAACTATGGACAATGTGCAGGCTGATAAGCAAGCTGATCGGCGAGCTAAATGGAACACTGAACTATGAGCTGGATGTGTAGTGCATCGATCTAGGGCACACTTGGCAAATGATCAGTGAATCTCGCATAGCTGCTGGATCGTGAGCTGAACGCCAAGCTGGATCGTGAGCTGAACGTATGGTGCAAAAGGAAGGATGAATACATTTTATTGTTAATTTTCCCAAACAAACTATACAATCTGCAAACGAACATGCATATTAGATAGTACATTAAAAATGCTTTAAATAACATAGTTTTGAGTTAATAAAATCATAAAAATGATATTAATAACCACAACTATAATAACATCAAATTTGTTCTTACCTTGTGCTGAAATAAAAATCTGTATGACATAAAACATACTAAAGATAATAAAATATGTGTTTAAATATGTTATTTAAATTGCCAAAAATGATAACAAAATGAGGCTCAACAGTAGCCCCTAGTGCTTACCAGAGCCCATACTCAACGCTTTAGCAGGGAGTTACAATTCAGTACAATTCTAGAGCTCCTTGCTCAACACTAGTGCGAGGATGTACTTGTACAATACACCTAGGGATACAATGGCCAATGATCCAATGCTCCAGAGCTTATGCTCAACATCAACATGGAAGGCTCCAGGGCTTATTCCCAACACATCCATTTATCTTTTCATATGTTCCAGAGCTTCTCTCTCAACACAAAGGTAAGTACTCATGTGCTCCAGAGCTTCTCGCTCAACACAAATTATCAATCACTCAAGTGCTCTAGAGCTCCTCCCTCAACACAAAACATCTCATCAATCATGTGCTTCAGGATCCATGCCCAACACAAATAAGCATATACATATATCATCAATAATTGGCTTACACCCAATATATAAAACAAATCATCATGTTCATATGCAGTGGGGTATTTGACCCAATATAAAAAATAAAACATCTAAATAATCACCATAATCAATAGGCACATGCCTATAAGTGTTAGGTCCAAAATTCGGGATATTACAGCTATATTCTGATTTTTTTCCAATTTGAGAACTATTTTTAATTATTTATCGAAATAGCATATGTTTAGAAAATGGTGCCTTATCGACACATGTTGATGAGATTCAATTTTATTTTTAGTGTAACTCTCATTGAAAAAACTAAAAGTACCCTTTTGAAGAGGACAAGTCAATGAAGATAATTGTGAAAATTTCAATTTTTTGGTGTTGTCTTACGGTTATGATATTGAATTTTCATTTCAGGTGATTTTCATAACAATAAAATTCTTAATTGGATAAGGTTTAGAAATTTTTATTAATAAATAGAAATTCAATGTAATGTCCCTAAAAAGTTGAAAATAAAAAAAATATTATTAGGCTAGTTAAACACAACCTATTTCAGAAATTATTTAAACTTGCGGAATGTGTCATACTCTATCGTACTGATGAATTGTCATAAGCTGTTCTTATGTCTTACTTCCTTAATTCAATTATGATTATTACTCATGTTTACTATTTGTGCTTATGATGTCGTATTGTTGATTACTATGTGATTCTTATGGTTACACTTTGCTGTGTATGTTATACGCTTTGATTATGTACGTCATCATTATTTTACATGTGCTTACGTTATATACCTGATTCTAACTTAACTTTGTTTCTAGAACTTAAGTGGGTGGAGTGGCGGGACTATTTCTCCCATGTGACTGTCTGAGAGGTAAAGTTTCTACTTGTGTAGTGGGATTACTTAGTTCTATTGAAATGAAGCACTCTTAACTTGTTTACGTGCAGGTGTATTTAGCGGCGGTAAACTTGTTACGTAAATATGAATGCTTGATTCACTCATACATTACGCTCATAGCTAGTGACACCTACCGATCACTATTATTGTTCTTTACAGACTGGTATTATTGACAAGGTCGCTACCATACCTAACATTGTATGATGCCAACTTGGTATTTTAAAGGCACTTATTATAATCGGTATAAATGTTATCGATTGTGAATACCCTAGCATTTGTATTATATGTTTATTCTACAAGACGTAATTAAATTATACTGTGATTTTATGCTTTTACAGGTTCAACTATCATTGGATAAAAATGAAACTTGGTTTATATTTTTAAAACATACCATGGCATATTGCATATGCCATGGTTTTAGGCTTAGAGCCTAAAGAGTTTGATGCATAAGTTTCTAAGGTTTAAGACCTAGTGTATGTGATTCATGTGTTAATGTTGACCTTGTATTAACTTGGGGTGGTGAATATATATATATATAGTTTTAAACTATGCGCAAGGGGTTTAAGACTTTGCACATTGGGGTTTAGACTCTTGCATAGAAATGGTGGCATTCAATATCGTAACACATAGGAACTATAGAGGAGTGATGGTTTGGAGTTTGATAATGGGCAACAGTCCAGCACCATTAATGCGCATTGGAGTGTGTAGAATCCCAACTTAGGGTTTGGCTCCATGATGGGGTTTGGTCATTTGCACTCAAACTGTTTTCCCTTTGCCCCTGCGTAGTATGGAGAATGAGATTTTTGTTTGGGTGATAGGTATGGCAACGTTGTGGTTTTTACAGCATTCGTTGTTTGTTGGTAGCTTACTCCACGATGTCATACTTCTTATTTTTTTAATTTTTTTGTGGTTGTAGGTTAAAGGGATGGCGAAGAAAGGATTGGTTCGTAGCTTTGGAAACAACCTTGGGAAAATCCATACCTTACGGTAATCCTGTTAACAAGTTCTCACTTGTCCCCTCTTGGCTTCATTGTTGAGACTGAGTTGATTTCATCAGGGTAGGGGTTTGCTTGAGTCTGGAAAAAATATGATTTTATGCAGTGATAGACTTGGGGTTTCCTATGGGGTTTTTGTTGGCCTTCAGTCCTAAGTTTATAAATGTAAGTAATGTTTTTAAAGTAGTGATTTTAGCTGTGAAAAGAAACACTAGCACCTTTTACAGGCTCTGTGTTGGTAATGCCGCGGGATTGGTTTTCAGTGGTTGGGTTTTGTTTGCCTTTGGGTCTGAACTTATTAAATGTACAAGGTTTATTTAAAGGAACTCTGTGTATCAAGGCCTGGGTAACGCCTTACAGGCTCTATTTATTTTTCTATTTACCAATTTAAAGATGTATAAAGGCCATGGTAGCACCTTTGCTTGCAATGGTGCAAGGCCATAAGCAGTTGACTATGTAAACTATGTTAATGTATTAAGGCATTGTGTTATGAGTAAATGCAACATTTATGATTGAAATGGTTATTATAATCTAGACTGTGTATAAAATTTGGGATGCATTGATGTTTATTACACTCATGCGTTTCCTTCTATGGTTAATATGTATGTAATTTATGTGGCATCGCCTATGCTGCTTGTATTAGTTAAAAGGATGACTATATTGTCACCAAGATGGCTTTGGGGCCACGCCTTACATGGATTCGGTACTCACCTTCATGGCTTCCATAGCGTAGAAGTTTGTACGGTTTATTTTATATGTGTAAATTAGAATTTTAAAGAAGGTCGTGGGTGTAAACCCTGAGTGGCAATCGTTGCTGTAGGTGGATTCGTTGACAGGGCATAGAATCGTTATTTAATTTACTGCGTGATTATTTATGGGCTGTGGCCATGGATTTACAACTTAATACTTATAAGGGTCTTATGACCTCTGTGTTAAAAGATTAGCTTTATGATACAACCTATATACAAACTATGTATAGCGTGGCTCTGTGCAATATAATAAGACTCCACAGGATTCGATTGTGGGTCATTGCTTATGATAACGTTTATGAATGGATTTCTATGTATAAATACTATTATGATTTTTAATATAATGAGCATCGTATTTTATGTATGCGAAAAGGCAATGGGTGTCTACAGGGTTCGTTCCTGTGACCTTGATGCAAATGCTTGGTTTATTATATGATTTCTGTGTAGGAAATAATAATGTGGTTTTTATTTGGACCTTGTAACTTATGGGTGCGATTCTTATTATGCATAATTATAATGTTTTATATGGTTTGTATTTGTATATTTATGCCAAGGTTTATAACGTTGGCAATGGTGATTTTGTTAAAAGTACTAGTATAATTATTTATAAGTCGTGGAACATATAGGGTCTCGATTTACTTAGTCTGTTAATTAGTTTTAAGGTAATACTTAGTTAATGGAAAAATATTTGGTTAATGGCAGGAGGTTTATTTGTACAGACCTTGAAAGGTCTTCGTTGATTCTTAACATAGATTTAGTATGGGATATTCATAATTTGTATTAACTCGTAATTAATGTGTTGGTAGCTTGGATTATTATTTCTATTTTATAACTGTTAATA
>LPNX011007740.1:0-36626 GCA_001517045.1 Pseudotsuga menziesii
TCCTACGATAAACAAACCATCAATGTCTTTTTAGACAGTCATAATACATTTAGAAGCTCTAAAAACGTAGAATCATTGTTGGAAATTATGATCAGTTTCCAGTAATGTTTCCAATATTAACAAATAAACCATCACTGTCTTTTTATATAGTCATAAATGTTAAGCTGTAAACATATAAAAACATTATTGGAAATTATCATAAATTTCCAAGTCACATTTCCACTATTAACTTTGTTATTATGTAGCATTTCCACATATAATTGCACAAATAGAAAACATTATAATATGAGCTTTTAAAATTTTGTTAAACTATGTAAAATCGTTCGCACTTGTTTATGTAGTTTGCTGGTGTTATGAGTTCGAAGTTATTCGATGTTAGTATGTTAAAGTGAATTATAAAGATAATTAATAACTAGTCTATAATGTATAATTAATTTGATTGGTAATATATATAAGATTGATTAGTAATATATATAAGACTGATTACTGAATTTATGTCATGTAGAAATGTATATTAAAGTTTTGTTATACTTATTTATTAAATATTAGGGTAATTGGAGGAAATTCCGTGTTGTTGTTTGTAACATATATATATTTTTAATATGTATTTTAATGATTTGTTAATTGTTGATTATATATTATTTGTCTTGGATTTTTTTATAATGATTTATTGTAAAAACTATTGTTTAATGTTTTTTGTCCAGGATGTTGTTAATTTTTGCGGTAAATACCTTGGTGTGAACAGACAAGCGTTCTCCAGTTCTCGCCTTGAGCTTTATTATCAATATAATGATGTAGGTAACGAATTTTTAGTGCTTCATTTTTTTAAACTATACTTTAAATAGTTCTTAGAAGTTTAAAGCTTTAATCAAAATTCTTCCACGTGGTGCTGAGCTGGAGAACATAAATGAACCATTAGATGTCATAATAGGAGACTTCGGAGATCCTATGGAAGGAGGTCCTTGTTATCAATTGTACAAAAAATCTTTCTATGAACTTGTTCTAAAGCCAAAGCTGAGCCACAGAGGACTCTTCGTTACTCGGTATAACATCACAATAAAATTGCTCAAATTATTATAGAAACTATTTCTTTACAGTCTTCTTTTGCCGCGTCACCCCGTACATCAATTAACAAGACAAATAATATGCTTCTAGCAGTTTTGCAGTTCTAGGAGTCTCACCGATAATTGCAGCCGACTTCACTTCTAGGCTCGAGTTTCATAGACAGTTCTATTCATTTAGTTTAAAGTTCTTAAAAATATCAAGTTAGAGGAGCGATTGATCTCCTCAATGAAGTTGAAGCTTCTGAAATCAGTGCAGCCCTGCAATAGTGTCATAGAAGGCTAATTAGAAATGAATCCTGAATTCTGTTAGAAATTGACATAGCTACTGAGAAGGCTAATTAGAAATGAATCCTGAATTCTGTTAGAAATTGACATAGCTACTGCTGAGAAGCTTTTTGATTTACACAATTTTCCTTTTAAATTTAAAATCAAATCCATGGAATCGCCTTCAAAGGAAATAATTATTTCCTAGGCTTTGTTTAATCTGTCAGCATCGGCCATGACTGTTCCCATTAACTAATTCTTAATTCAACTATTGATATCCCTCTCACAGGCTATGATTATTGTCAGGTTGTTAAAGGAAACTTATGTATGTACAGAAGAGACGCAAGATTTGTATATGGCCACAGAAAGGCTTGCCATAAATCAAACCCTTCTCTTCCACAGAAATAAAATAGTTATTGTACATATACTTCTCATATAGAGAGACGACAAGATTTGTATACAACCACAACACAGAAAGGCTTGCCATAAATCAAACCTTTTTCCACAGAAATAAAATAATTACTGTACATACACTTCTCTTTGTTTTAATTCAAAAATGTTATATTTAAAAGTTTGGTTAAGTGCTCTTAACACAATACACTTCTCTTTGTTTTAATTCAAAAGTGTCATATTTAAACGTTTGGTTAAGTGCTCTTAACACAAAGCCAACCAAAGCGTACGGGGATTTCTATGTTTGTTTTTTTTTATATTACATAAAATATTTATATATTTGTGAAAAAGGTTGGTTGTTTTTACTTTTTATTTTTAATTTATAAAGTGTTAAAAAAAATTAAAAACCAAGCAAGTTGTGTATATTAAGATCAGATTTTCATGTCAAAGTTTTACAACTTGCAATTTTTTTTTTATATTAAAAAGTTTTAAATGATGATTGCAAGTTGATATCATTTCTATAAATTTCTTGCTAATGTAATTTATTCTTTCTTTTCCTTATCATGGATTAATATCTCCACCTAATTGTACCAGTGGGTTTACCTTGGCACTATCAACAAAAATATATATATATATTCTTTTTTATGTCTAATATAGTTATAATGTTTAATAAATAATATAATATTTAGGTTTAGGTCATTTTTAATTAACAAATATTTCATTTTTTACAATCTTAAAAGCAGGGAATATGCAGCAGCAATGCTACCCCTTGTTAAGATCTGCTTTGATCTAACAAATTTTTAAAAGATAAAGTTTCACTTGATTCTTTTTTGTAATTTTATTATTATGTTTTTAAAAATTTAAGAGAAACATTTATAAATCATCATAGTTGTGATTCCTTAAAATTTAGGGAGCTCACTATTATAACAAATATTATAAAATTGCACATTAATGTGGGAGTTTCACTTGATTCTTTTTTGTAATTTTATTATTATGTTTTTAAAAATTTAAGAGAAACATTTATAAATCATCATAGTTGTGATTCCTTAAAATTTAGGGAGCTCACTATTATAACAAATATTTTAAAATTGCACATTAATATGGGAGTATCTTATTTTTATTTTAAACCCTATTTGTATCACAAAAATGATAAATTCTTTTATATCCCATAATGTTTTATGGGTTTTCTCATTAGTAAATCAATATAATTGAACCAATTAACATTATCTCATATTATTTAGAAAATCAATACTCAATATTAAATATTAATTAATTAAATAAACTTAAACTAATCAATATAATTAAACCAATTAACCACTGTTTACCTCAAAAAATTATGATCGTGAGATAAAAACAATAAAAAGAGATCATATTATATATAAATATGATTTGATTTAATTTTCATATTATATTTTATGAAAATTGGTAAAAGCTTATCTAATTGTTTTTAATTCTATATCATTATTTTTATAATTTTCAATAATTTTGATTTTTTTATATAATTTTGATGTTATGATAGTTATTATTTATTACCTTTTGTTATATTTTATTTTTCAAATTTAATAAAAATTTATATAATTATTTTTAATATATATATATTAAGATTTTATAAGTTTCTATAAAATGATGATTACACTTGGAGTAGTCATGACAATCTAGTTATGTATGACAAATAAAAAATAAATATTTTATTTTATTTTTAATGTTGGTTAATAAAATTTAAAAAATATTTATTTCTTTATAAAATAAAATTGTAAATCCAACTAAAATCTTATTAAACAAATAAAACTTTATTAAAAAAATAATGCTTTAAAAAATTGGAAGCACAGTAATAAGTAAATAGCTATATAACATGATATGTGTTTTATATTGAATCCTCGTATTCTTAAAATTGTACTTAGTCAATCTCATCCCAAATATTTGATTGTTGCAATGAGTGGAGGTATAACATAAAGTTACTTTACATTAAAAAAAAAACTTTAAAAAATTCATGTTTATTTATAAAACAAAAATTATGAAAATCAATTAAATAAATCCATAGAGAAATCAAAATTCCAATTTAATCAGAAAAAAAACTACATCTCAAGAAATTTGCTCCCTAATGAGTCTGTAAATCAATTCATCCATAAAGTATATATTTTATATATTATGTTCTATATTGTGATATATGTATTACTACAAATAGATATTTAATGTGGGTATATTCATAATATTTTAAAAAATAAATTAATCATTTTCCATTTTTATAAAGATATTTTTTTAAAAGAATAATCTAACACTTTTTCACTCCAAACCATGTAAAATTCAATGTCTATTTAAACAACATTTATATAAATTATTGAAATTAATTAAACCATCAAAATTACCAATGTAAATCACTTATTTAAAAAAAATTTAAAAAAATCATAACTTGATATTCTAATATGAATCAAAATTACAATATCATGACCTCCATATATCAACATTGTCAAGATTATATCTATACTAGTCCCATTCAGGTATATTGTTTTCGAAAGTGTTAATCCTATGTGGCCGATTTACACGGGTGTCACTTTTGTTAATGTCCAAAAGTAAAGAGTTGTTGATAACTACATCCCTGTCTACATCAAAATAAAAAAAAAAGATCAAGACTAGTATAACTTAATAGTTTGATTGTTCTTTAGCATTAATATCTCACTTAGGACTTGTCTTTGACCCAAATACATTTATCTCTCTAAGTATCAAAAAATATTTCATGTCGCATATCAAATATTGCAATGATGGAGGAGAGCTTCTTGGAGCGAGAAGAATAGTTTCTTGCCTCAGGTCACTTCCACGTAGCACATTTTGCGTATTGTCATGGCGATCGCAAGGGGGGATACAAGCCCCTCCTAATCACTTTCCAATATACCAGGATGCGATCCGGTCGACAGATTTGACTCTATGACATCTATCTTCATCCAAATCAGGACCGAAGAGGTTTTCATTTCTGAGGGAGAGAAGGGTATGCCTGCACAGGAGAAAAAAAAAATGGAAACGAGGAAGTTCAACACCTAGACATGCATCACCCATACAAGGGATATGCTTTGCCTTAATCTCCCAGCAGAAAGGATTAATGCATGAGCACAAAAAATGAAAGATCATGCTCTCATAGGAAAATTTATGGGATTTTTTCCAACTAAACAAGCCTTGCGAGGATGGATAGCATCTAAATGGAAACTGAAAGCCCACTTTGATCTACAACTCGGTTCAAAAGGGTTCTTTACCATAATATTTCACCACTTAGATGATAAATCCAAGGTAGAATAAGGATGCCCCTACTTCTTCAACGTGATAGGTATTTATCTTAGAAACTAGATAGAAAATTGGGATGAGGACACCCTTAAAGAAATTGGTAGCACTTTGGGGACCTATGTTAGATCAACTGATCAAACAAAATTACATAAGTACACTTCCTTTTCCAGTATCTATGTGTATATGCACATTGCTAATTCCCTTCCATGCACAATTTGTTTATCTCATACAGACTCAGACTGGATCCAACTTCTTTAGTATGATCATGTTCCATTTCATTGTTGCAAATGCCATGGACATGGACATCTGTTCATAGATTTCCCGCTCAATAGATCCAGTCTAACATATCTAAAGAATGAATACCAAGACACTAAATGATTCGGTAAAATAGGGAAAAACAAACACAATCATCGAAAAGTTGTGATGGAAAACTTTTAAGAAAATATCCCTACAACCAACATCATTTTTTTCGTCCTAGATAATCATTTGGAAATTCTGACTACCGAGGTGTACATGGAAAATATTTCTCGAAACCCCTTGATTCAAGATCCCGTGCTCCAACAGATATCTACGAATATCAAGTTGGGATCAAGAAATCACCTAATCAATTATGATCCTCTGGACATTAAATTGAACCCCTTGCACAACCCTTCACCAGATCCTTTGGATTGGTCAACAGAGGTTCAACTTAAGGAACTTATGGATGAAGACATAAGGGAATTTAACCTAGGAGAGCTAGATATACAAAGCATGGAGGATTCCTACACTCAAAAATCCTTCAAATCCATTCGTGCTCGACAAATACAACTTCTCCAGGAATCTCTTGCCAAAGCGAAAGCTTAAATAAACTTGGAGTTTATCACCCTCTGCAAAAGGAAAAATAAAAAATGCCAAAGGACAATAGGAAGAGATGTTGTAAAACTAATCTACAGCAATTAAACAGGTTAGGAAATGTGCTAGTTGAATCAGGGCAGTATGCTCAGCTAACGGAATTCTTCTCCACCTCATCCCAAGTTATCCCATGAAGACCATCTCCTGGAACGTCAGAGGCTTCAACAGATCCTCCAAGCGCAGAATTCTTAAAAGGAAAATTCTACAAGATAAACCCTCCATCATTTTCCTCTGAGAAACTAAATGTTCTACTGAAGCTCTTTCTACTCTTTTCACCATAATCTGGAAAGGAATTCATATCATTTCCATTGATGCTAAAGGAGCTTCGGGTGGAATCACCATCATTTGGAATCCTTTGCAAGTCTCTCTCAATCATTTCACCTCCACCGCCCATTCCATCTCTGTTATCTTTCACATTATTGAAACTACCACAAGAGGACATCTCATCAATGTTTATGGGCCTCAATCCCCCAGTCTCAAGATCCAACTCCTTCAATATCTTGAGTGGTTTTCCCTGCAGCACTCTGAATCCCCCATTTTGATTGGAGGTGATTTCAATATGATCCTCAATATGGAGGGAAAAAAAGGAGGTTTGAGATCCCTCTCCACAGAAGATCAAGCCTTCAAAGATACCATTGCCAACAAATCCCTTATTGACCTTCTCCCGTCCTCTGGATTCTTTATGTAGAACAACAAAAGAGGAGGAGTTCATCATATTTCCAAAAGACTAGACCGCTTTCTTGTCAGGAATAATATCCTTGCTTTTGGTGGGGTCCTAGAAACTGGCATTCTTCCTACTGCAGGCTCTGACCATTGGCCTATATCCCTCTCCTAGCATAGTCTAGGTACAACCCTATATCATCCTTTCTGCTTTGAAAAGTTTTGGTTCACCCATGCTTCCTTCAATAGTACTATGAAAGATTGGTGGACCACCATGCATGTCATAGGAAGATCCAAAATGGCTACCATGTATCAGAAGCTTCGGATTCTCCGATCTAACCTTCACAAGTGGAATAAATGCACTTTTGGAAACATTTTCAAGGAAAAATATGCCATTCAGAATGAGATGGAAACTATGCAGCAAACCATCATGGACACTGAATACTTGGCTGAAACAAAAATCAAAGAAAAGATCTCTTAGATCATCTTAACCAACGCTGTGAGCAAGAAGAAGTTTTGTGGAAATAGAAGTCTAGAGTTGATTGGCTTAAAGAGGGTGAAAGAAACAATGATTTCTTTCATAGATCTACTATCCAACACAGAATGAGAAATAATACTGTAAAACTAAAAATTGAAGAAAGAAACCATTTTGGAGAAGCATGCAGATATGGAAAAAGAGCTTTCGAGGTTTTATAAAAATTTTGTTACTAAACCTGATGCTTCGAGAGACGAATACATAAATCATATCATAGTGCATATCCCCTAATTACTGAGGAGCACAATGTTTGTCTTATGAAACTAATCTCCATGCAAGTAGTGGAAATTGTTGTGAAACAAATGGCGACAGAAAAAACTCCGTTACTTGTCAGTTTTACCATCGAACACCCATCGAATTAGTCCACCACTGTTGGGATTTGATAAAAATTGAATATCTGGATCTAGTGGAAGAATTGAGAAATAAGCAATGGGTTCTCCTTGCCCTCAATGCCACTCACCTTACTCTCATTCCTAAGGAATTTGGAGTTGATAACCCTGGTAAGTTTCATCCCATCTCTCTTTGTAATGTCACCTTTAAAATAATCTCCAAAGTTGTCGCTAATCATCTCAAACCCCTTCTTCCCTTACTTATCTCACCAGAGAAATTTGGTTATGTGGAGGGAATAAATATCTCGGATGGCATCATCCTAGCCCATGAAATCACCCACTCGTTGAAACATTCCAAAACATATGGTATTCTCCTCAAGCTTGATCTCTCCAAGGATTTCGACAAAATGAGTTGGGAGTACATTGAAAAAACTCTCCCATCCTTTGTTGTTTGTCATACCTGGACCACTTGAATTATCTCTGTAATCTCATATTCTTTTTATTCCATTCTTATCAATTGAACTCCCTCCTCCACTTTCTCCCCCACTCGTGGGATTAGACAAGGAGATCCGCTTCCCCCCTTCTTATTCATTCTAATGACTGAAGGATTGGGAAGAATGCTTAAAGCATCCATCTCTTCCAACTCTTTAAGAGGTATTTCTATTCATGGAGCTCTGCCCAATGTATATCAACAATTTATGGATGATAACCTTCTCTTTGGTCACCCCTCTTTTCAGGAAGCGTGCACTTTCAAATCCATCTTAAACACTTTTTCTAATTCCCCTGGGACCTCCTTTAATCTAGCTAAGTCTCAAATCTTCTTCTATAATACCAGTATCACTAGCCAACATAATATTTATAGAATTATCAAGATTCTTGTGGCCATTCTTCCCTCAAAGTATTTAGGTGTGTCGCTCTTTGACTCGACAATCAAGCATTCCTCATGGAAAGAACTTTTGGATAAACTGGAAACACGTATCACCTCCTGGACCTTTCTCTCTTTAAATATAGCTAGTCATTTAGTTCTTCTCAAATCTGTACTGGAATCCATTCCTCTCTATATTTCATCTGTCCTTGCTGCTCCTAAATGGGTTCTCAAGCACATTAAAAAACTTCAAAAAAACTTTCTATGGGGGTGTGACAAGAATAGGAAAACATGGGCCTTGGTAAGTTGGAAAAAATTCTATCTTCCAAATTTTGAAGGGGGATTCAGGATAAGGGACCCTGCAATTAATAACAGGGTATTATATGCTAAGCTCTGGTGGAAATGGATATCCCAAAATCATACCCCCTGGACTCAACTTTGGAACTATAAATACAGTAGAGATTGTACCCTTTCCAATCTTGTAAGATTTGATCAGGAACCTCTAGGCTCCTTGATTTAGAAAGCGGCCAACACACTGAGAGCCCTTATTCAACAACATAGCTTCTAGGAAATAAGGAACAAGAGTCAGACCCTCTTCTAGCATGACGCTTGGAAGAAACTCCCAAGATTCAACAACAAATATACTTAGTAAGACATCCAATATTTCTTACAAATAATCACAATACGCTAGTGAAAGATATTTGGACGGAAGATAATTCTTCTACTTTTATACAATGGCAAACTCCCAGTAGATGGAGACACCACCTTGAGTCAGAAAACTCAGATTATATTTGGCAGGACATTCAACGATGAAGGATTCAAATCAAGCATGGCCCTGATATCATTAGATGGGGTTATTGTACCAATGGTACCTACACGGTCAAAGAGGCGTATTTTCTTTTAACAGCTAATTAGAATTATCCTCCCCTTATAAATTGGAGAAAAATATGGAGTTCTAATTTTTGGCCCAAGGTCTCCACGTTTTTATGGCTGTTATCCCATAGGCGTATTCTCACCTGGGATAATCTTCTCAAATGTGGCTTTCATAGGCCTTCATGTTGTGTTCTCTTCCACAATCATTCTGAATCCATTAATCATCTTCTGGATTCATGCTCCTTTGTTAGTTTGTTATGGGACAAATTCGTAGAAAATATAAGACATTCCAAGAGAGTAAAAGGTAACATTACTGACTCTTCAACAATGGGATGAAAAACCCTTCAAAATCTCAATTCTTAATCTTATTTGGGAACTAGTACTTGGTTTACTCACTTGGAACATATGGAAATAAATAAACATTCACATTTTTGTGGGAAAGCAAACAATCCAGAGGAATTTTGGTGTATCATTCATAATAACCTTTAGGAATATTTTTCCTCTCGACTTTGGAATCAAACCGACTTTTCAATCTCTCCCCTTGAGCAGCGACTGCTGGGTAACTGGAATTTTCATATTAGCCCCCCCCCCCCACCCAACACTAGGACTTCCAGGCCTACAAGAGTCAACATTGATAGTCCTAACCTATGGGCTCCCCCTCCTAAGGGTGTCTAGAAACTTAACTTTGATGGGGCATTCAAAGGTAACTTGTTTTGATGGGTTGGGGTGGAAGGTTTAGACCACCCCAACAATATGTCCAGTATGTTTTTCTCATGTAACTTTTTTGTTTCAACTATTTAATAAAAATGTAGACTAACAAAAAAAATAGTTTGATTGTTGACACTGATAAAATCATAAAATTCCTCCATGCACAAGAATCCTTCTCAGAGTTGTAATGCCTCATTTAATAAGATGTCAACAAGTGTATTTAATTCCTTGTATATATGCTGAAATGTGTAATTGTTGAGGTATTTGAGAAGATATTTGGTGTTTATGCACCACTGCTCTAACTATGTGAACTGAATGTCATAAGTGCCATTTATCCAATCTATGGTCACACAAGAATCCACAAATATTTGAAAATAGTGTATGTTGGATCTGATGGGATACTTCAATAACCCTCATAGTGCTAGGATTTTAGCTCTTTGGTGTGTTCCATATATCCACATCCAAGCTTTAAAAGTAAAAAATGTCAATCTAAGTGTTGCATATGTCATCTTTGGAAGCCCCATCAAAATGTCCCCAACACTTAGATTTGTCGATGCTTGGCTCTTTCAAAATATATTGTGGTTGTATTTTTTAAGGTCCCAGAAACTCCAAATAATTGCTAATAGTCTTGACAACAATTTGTAGGGGATCCTGTGATATATTTTTAAAAATAATAGAGATCCTCACTTTCCAAGTGTACCATAGAGTGAAAAAAGGAAGGACTTTATATGTAGGAAAATAGTTTTTCCACTTAAGAATATTATCTTCTAATGAAGACCTATTCCATAAAAATGAAGTTTTTTGGTGTTCCATCAACTCCATCCATACATTCTAAAAATAATGTGCATCTTCAAAAGAGGTGTTGAATGCTTTCCTCATCCCCTTGCACAGTAAACATATCCTTAATCCTTTAAAGCCTCTTTTGCATAGATTGTCCTAAGTGAATTCCCGGTTTGTCAAGCATAACCAAGGAAAACATTTTATCTTCAATGGAAAATTCCAGGACCACATCTTGTGCCACCAAGGAGGATCAACATCTATGTAATAAGAGGGTATAGCATCATACACTACAAAGTATCAACATTTATATCCTTTTAATACAACATTATGTTTCCAATAGCAGTATTTAGATGGTCTTTCATGGAATTGAAAAGGGAGGATGGTTCATACCCTTATTAACACTAATTTATTCCTGGGTACAATAGAGTGATCTCCCTAAGTTTTATGCTCAATGTGCTATATATTTGCATGGTTTAAATTAATCTAAATATGGTCTCATGTATTGATGATTGTTTCAATATTCGCCAGATTATGTGGAAGATCAAACACTTAAACGTATTTTTTCTAGTATGGTACAGGTAGTCCAATACCAACAAAAGTGTAGAAGGGAGTTTTATCATGATCCCATTTGTATTCTCTACATGTATTGTTATTTTCCATAATGGTTCCCATTTATTGTGTGTGTGTGTGTTTGTTTGTTTGTTTTGGGGTCTGTTCAAAACCAAATATTGGAGTTGTGGTTACACCTAGTGTGGGAAATAAAAATGGTATATATGTAATGGGATCCCCTCTATGGGGAGAGGGGTTAGGTATTACCCAATGGGTGATCAAAAAGGGGTAGGCTATGGTTGGATCAATGGTGTTAAGGGTGGAAAAGACATTGTTTGAGTTCATGGTTGGATAGCGGTTGTAGTGTGCATGTTCATCAATATTCCTATGAATTTTAATCATATTCCTTTAATAATGTAACTGAGCCTTCCAAAATTTGAAAAGGTAGTGGATGAAGTTCGCAAAAGCTAATTAGTGAAAGTACTATAGAGCGAGTTATAGTGAAGAGAACTAAGGGAATATACCAACATCCAACAACTATATGCTTCAAGTACAATCACAACCCGTGAAAGCCACCTTGTTGGTAATCCTATGTTTTGGCCACTACGATACCTTCCTCAAGTACAGATAAGATTTTTTTCCTCAAACGGTCATGGGTCATAGGTAAAAAATAAATGTGTGGATCAAGAAACCTTAGAGAAAAAACAAACCTAAAATTTATCATCTTGGGGTATTGTTCCATTCTTATCTTGATTTTTCTACACACTTATCATAGAATGATTTCATGTTGCCTATAAAAACGATTATGTTTCAACTAAGAAATGATTGAAGGGAATTATTTGAATGTCTAGCCCAACAATCCTAACATATATTATGATTTGTTTTGCGATCTCAATAAAGAAAAATTAAGTTGGTTAGTTACATTGCTTGAATTAAGGTTTCACTTTTATTTATTGGATAATGCAATGGTTTCAAGAAAAAATTAAAGGAATACACTTGAAGAATTATAAAATAGATGTTCATTTTAATGGTTAAATAGAAACCTAAAAATCATTGATATTTCCTTAAACTAGATTCCCTACATAATTTCTTATTAGATTCACCAAGGGTTGAGCAATCATTGAATTATAAATTCTTATTCTTGTTCTTTCAAATCTTCTTGTATTTATCTCATCCTCTCTCTAGCCCTCTCTTATATGTTATTTTCGTCAAGCTAGTGGTGATCATCTACAACCCTTTTAAAAATTTTCCATATTGATTGTTGATCAATTTATTCTCTCAAGAGACTTCTTTTGAATACCAATTGTAGGTTGTTGACTATTTTACTTATATTTTCTATATGCTTTTATCAACAAGTTCTTGTATTTTTGTAATACGTAAAATTGTTCTCATGTTTGCAAGATAACAACTGAACTTGATCAAGCTCCCCTTTTCACAACTCTTTAACACACTTAACATATGTTATTTCAATATGTTTTTAGGAGAGATTGATTTCAATATATTGATTAAACTACTTAACAAAACAAACCATTTTTTAGGCTAAGGGTTACGCCCAAGTTGCACCTTGATTAGAGACAGTCCACCAGCTTTTTAAAAAATATGGGTCTAGTATTTTGACTTGTGCATAGATAATACTTGATTTGAAATCCCAAAACGTTATATGAGGTATAATACAACTTACTAAATTTCACATACACATTTCATAATAATTTATTCCATTTAAGGGGTCCAAATAATTTAATTACAAAGCACAACACAAAATTATTAAATACTTAAAAACTCAAATTATTGGCTTGAAACGTCTATGAGGAGTTTTTCAAAGAAACAAAATACATGAATATCAATCAAGGATATTAATTTACATGATAATATTTTTTAATATAAATAATTTGTGAGAATTGCTTCACAGAGAGATCTAGGAGCAAAGGCAATATGCACAATATAAGTTATTCACAAAATATGCAAGAAAACAATAAAAGAGAACAAAATAACACACATAGATGGTGCCAATAACTGATGTTTATATTAGTATACAACTTGTAGATATGTATGGTACGTAATTATAATACAATTGGGAAAATATGTGATCCCTTGGAGGCCATTTGGATGCATACAAGTGTCAGGCTAGGATTTGACCCCTAAACCCCCCTAGGTGGACCGATAAGCTCCCTAACCATACTAAATAGTCACAAATGCTAGTGTGAACATGGCTCGAGCATGATGGAGCATAAATTAAGACATGGGAGAGCACATGGGTGAGTGGGAGAGTCTTCGGGAAGAAATAAATGCCCAAAGAGAGTCCAAAACCACTAGATACAAGCACAAGCACCCTTAGTCAAACAACTTCCATGTTTTAAGGGATGGGGAGCACACCAAGGAATACCTGTCATCAATGAGGGTTCCTGGGTTGACATAATGATCAAACTAGAGTGCCTCAACTATTAGGATTATTAAAGTGGAGGGCCTCAAGTATGAGTAATGAGCCATAAATCACTTAATAGACCAAGATTGACCAGTATAACCTAAGTTAGACCAAATGAAATAAGTACAAGACAAATAAAAATGCCACCTAGGTGTATGAACATGGTACTAAGGTGGATTATTGATATAACACCCGTCCTTAATCCTAACTTAGTACAAATTATACCAAATGTTTATTGAGGCCTTGGAAACTAAGGCTCAAGTCACCTCTTACACCCAAAAAAAATATTTGTCCATTTAAAATGAGGAAAGGGGAAAAACCTCACAAGGAAAATACTCCCTTAACAATGGAAATCACAAATATGATCAAAAGAGTCTTCAACATGTCCTCTTCTTCACTTGAATGAGATGAAATAACAACTTCTTGGTGATGGACTTGGTGAAGATGTTGTGGATGCCAAGATCATGCATCAGTGCATCAATGTGTTGTAGAGAAATAACATGTGGATAGGACCCTTGATGGTTATTACTTCCTAATGGAGGAGCATCATATGAATTTATTTTGAGCAAGGCATACTCTGATATGGAAGCATAATAAATAATGGAAAAGATATCACTACAAACTCTTTCCAAATAACATCAAAAGATTCAAAAAAAACATGCCTCATGTGTAGTTTTCATATCATGAATTAAACCATGAATATTCTTCCCAATTTGATGAAGAACCTTCATAACTATAACGTCCCCGACCCTCCGACCGGTGAAGAGGACGCTACCATAACATTAAACATCCGGGCTAAAAGCCCCATGAACATGTATGTACATAAAATGCTGAAGCAAAATGCATTGAAGTAGAACATGCACAGATCCATAATTATTTATCATACATAGTGGAAGAAAACATACATTCATTCCACATGTTCATCATAATTTACTAACAGTAAATACAATTGCAGAAGTAAAATAGACAAGGTTACTTATCTTATAAAGAAGTTGTTCCGCAACCAGCTACGTCGCTGCAACATTCCACTCAACCATAGGCCAGCGTGCTCCTTAATCTCTCAGCAACGCTGCCACCCCCGAGCTGGGCATGATTCTCCAAGGAATAAGGAACAAGCAGGCTTACACATAGCCAAGGATACACAAAACACAGCCAAGCCAACACAGTTGGGTTTATGAGGCCATCAACAAGACATCCAAGCCAACATGGTTAGGTTTATCAGGCCATCAAGGAGCTAGGAAAGGCTAAATTCTAAGCTGGTGAGCCCATTACAGAGCTAGAAACACCTACACCAGAACTAGCCTGACTTCTAAGACACCCACACACACCCAACACAAGGAATCAGTCCCTTCTCTGCTACACAGTCCCTCAGGCCCTGCCTTCCCTTCCAGTGCTATTTAGGGGTTGTGGAGAAGAAATCCAACCCTCTAGCTCTGTCTGTGTGGTTTCCAAACACACCAGGTTTATCAAGCAACCCAAGCCCCCATCCCTGCTCCCAACACAGTCCGAAGACCAACCATTGCATGCATGCAATTAATCAACAATCACAGCTTAATAGGGAAAACGAATCCTAAGTCATTCTTGGCCCTATCGTGGCCAAAACAACTCCCAAGCAAATTTCAACAGTCCCAAAAATGTATCAGTAAACACAACTCACCACACGGGAGAACAACAGTCCATCCTGGGCAATGAAGCCACTGGGAAAGACTTACACAGACCACATTGGGAAAGAAAATACAGTCTTCCAACTTGTGCATGAGGAAAACTTGCACCAGACCCCACAATACAGAGGGAAAACACACCCGATTCCACTCTGTGGAATAACGTGAATGACAACCGATAAGCAGCTCCCCTCTTGGCTGCGTGAGATCAAACAGAATAGATTCCTATGCGTGAAAAAATGAATAGACTCCCGTCCCAAAAATGTAAAGAAGACCCCAACAAAACACAACGTAAGGGAGACAACAGCCAACCCACAATCAGTCTGTATGAAAGTATACACCCACACCATCCACAAAATTCGTAGAGGAAAACTGCGTGAGTAAAACCAGGAAAATCCTGTGCATGAGAATGAGCAAGACTTCCGCTCCTGCATGAGGATGAACAGACAATGGAGAGAATGCATGGTAATGGAGAGAGTGGAGTGCGTTGGAGTGATGGCGATGGTTTCTTTTTCCATCGTGAGGTCAACCCGCTGGTGGAGTGGGCATGTGGGCAAGGACTGACAGTCCTGCCACACTCCACTCCCAACCATAACTGCCTCAACTACTCAGCTGAACATTAAAATTGGTAGTTGTATAAGACAAGGGTATTTGATCAATTTAAATAGGGTGGTGACACATGGGTTTTCCCCCATAGGTTCAATTTTGATAATTCCCTTCCCTTATCCTTGTTAGAATCATGCCCTTTTCATTATGGTTGCAGTGAGCATAGATGGTTGGGTTCATTTAATTAAAGATGTATATTTACATGATGACAAAAATTAATATGTATGTCGCATGCCCCAATACACCATCGGTGACAATTTCAATCTGAAACATAGCATAACCAATCAATGGTGGGGCCTTGGCCTTTAGCTCCGCACCATGATCATTTACAATATATACATCATATACATCTAATGCAATGGGGTCAAAACCGGGGTGTTACAATAACTATATAAAAAAGCTAATGAGGCTTTGGAATATCAGAATATATGTCATAGAAATCCAAAAATATCATAGGTATGGTGTCTCCATGAGTGAATGGGTCCATAGTGGGAGAAGAGTGGGAAATTAGATCACGCTGACAATTGAGCGAACCTGTATGGTATGGAGACTTGAACATCAAACCATAGGTGGTGAGATAATGTCCATACATATGGAAAAATAGTACCATTAAGTCCAATTCCATGGTTTTCCAACCAATGAATGACATACAAGACATAAAAGCAACATACACAAGTGCCATAGTTTTGGAAACTAGGCAATTTTGAGATTTTCCAACTAGTAAACTTCAGGGTTTTTGGGTATTTTCGGAATCAAATGGTTTGGTAAATGAGTCTATTACTGTCATACGATGTATATAATCCTATATACCACCTTCAGAATTATAATAGGAAGGATCTTGATGGAGTGAAAAAGAGATTTCAGAAGACACATAGAAAACTAGTGAAAATTGACTAGTTTTTGGAGGAAACTTTGGTGAACTATTTGGGGTTTCTTACAAGGAAGGGATAGAGGTTTAATATTCTAATATACCAGACTATAAATAAGAAAAAAAAGACATCTAAAATATAGATATGAGAAATGGGTTTTTCCCAAGCACACAAAGCATGCAAGTGCTTACCATCTTCTTGCCTCAAAGAGAGCTTGTGCTCCCCTCTTCTTACAAAATATGGAACATCAATATTGTTCTCTAGAAGGAACTAGGTCATGATGTCCATATTATTTCTGAAGTAAGATATTTCATGATGTGAACCTTTTCAATAACCACATGTGGGCTTGTCTCTCTTACTCTTCATCCTCTTGTATTTCGAAACCTCATTAGTTGAACTGGAGCTTTCTGTATCTAAATGCTTATTCTCTTTCTCTCTCTTTGTTGCTTCAAATTGTTGAATTTAATCTTTCCTTTGGCCTGATTCAGCACACCAATAGAAAGGGATTTATCCTTGGTGGATTTTATGGTACCCATTTGCACTAACTTGCCTTTCTCTTGATTCAATGACTCTATGAATTAGGCATCCTCCAATTTCTAGTTGTGAGCTTGCTTGAGTGGATTGTCGAAAAAAACACAGAATACTTAGGGACTAGATTAGAAAGGATAGACAAGATGACCTGATCATATTTCTTCTCTATGCCACATTGTTTCAGTTGAAGCACCAACTCTTTGAACTTGGTGAAGAAGTATTGGATTGTCTCATAGTGAACTGGACTCAGTGAGATTAGCTCATTTTCGAGCTAGTGGCCTCTCATCTCATTAGTATTCCCAAATAGTGA
Organism: Pseudotsuga menziesii; assembly: GCA_001517045.1. NCBI lineage: Eukaryota > Viridiplantae > Streptophyta > Pinopsida > Pinales > Pinaceae > Pseudotsuga > Pseudotsuga menziesii. Next base: position 17,581 of record LPNX011007740.1, read on the forward strand.
CTCAAGATTAAGCCAAAATTCATTGGGTGTGCCAAGAATTTCTACATGGAAGAGAAGGTCTCTCAAAATGCTGAGACAAAGCATACCAAATGCCTCATCATGTATGTTGAAGTACTTATATTTCTCCACAGCAGAGTTTGGCTCATTCTCAGTCCCCATGGTGACTCTATACAGGCCTTTCGACCTCAGTTGGATCACCATTTATTAATCCCATTAAAAATAGTTGAATTGAGTGAGGAATACATGAGTCTTTTCCATTTATACTTGTGCACTATGTGACAGAAACATTGTTGTACCTGCAATGCAAACACTCATTTTTTTGGAAAAAATCCCTAAACAAAAACGCAAACACTCTGGTTTTTATTTACAACTCCACAAAGCTCTGATAACATGTGATAATTGCTTCATAATGAGATCTATGAGCTAAGGAATCTAATTTATTCACAAACTATGCAAGAAAACAATTAAAGATAACAAAATAACACACATAGATGGTGCCAATAACCGATCTTTATATTAGTGTACAACTTGTATATATGTATGGTACATACTTATAATATAAAGGGGAAATTTTGTGAGCCCTTGGAGGCCATTTGGATGCATACAAGTGTTAGGCTAGGATTTAACCCCTAAACCCCCCTAGGTGGACCAATAACCTCCCTAACCATACCAAACAATCACAAATGATAGTGTGAACATGGCTGGAGCATGTTGGATCATAAATTAAGGAATGGGAGATCACATGGGTGAGTGGGAGAGTCTCTAGGGAACAATAAATTCCCAAAGAGAGTCCAAAACTACTAGATACATGCACTAGCACCCTTAGTCAAAGAACTTCCATGTTTTAAGGGGTGGGGAGTGCACCAAGGAATACCTGTCATCAATGAAGGTTCCTGGGTTGACAGAATGTTCAAACTAGAGTGCCTCAACCATCAAGATGATCAAATTGGATCACCTCAACTGTGAGTAAATGATCCATAAATCACCTAATATACCAAGTTAGACCATATGACATAAATACAAGACAAATGAAAATGTCACCTAGGTGTATGACCATGGTACTAAGGTGGATTATTTCTCTAACATCATTCCAAAATTGTAAATGCATGTGTTAAAAAAGTAAGGAAAATTACATAACCTACAATACAATTGTTTCTAGAATTTATATCTTGAAGGGAAACTCCTTGGTAAAGAATTACATTACTCATAAGGGTAATATTTGGTAGAATATGAGTTCATTAGAACATAGGAATCATCCTTTGACATCATTGTTTTAGCAAACACTTTCCATATAATGACTTTCTTGTTTATTTCCACATATACTATGCACTTGAAATGATTGCAACAACAACTCATTCATTCATAAATCATACAATAAATTTAAATGCATTTACCCATTTACATTTCAAAATTTCAACATCATTTAATAAAAAAATATGGAGTGTGATTATATCTTCAATGAGTTGAATTCCAAGCAACTAACTTACGATAAGTTCTTTTCCCACCCAACCGTAGGAATTCCTCTATGGATTCCACCCCCTATTCGGGCTATGAGACCACCAAGGTGAATTAGGAAAGGAGGGATTATCTTATGTTACTGTTCTAATCTAAAAATGAAATAAATATCAACCAAGCAACCCCACTACTGATCATTTTTCCAATATATCAATTAAAATGGCTTTGGTATTCACATTACATACCCCAAAAAACACAAGGACTTAACATCCTTATCTACTCAACAATCCATAACAAGTTTTGTTCCTTACAATGCTCTTTATAGTGTGCATAGAAAATACAAACTACTATCTATTTCAAGTTGAGCTCTGTTAGGTTTCTCTTGGTTCTTGGGAATTTTATGACCATCTTTCTTCAAAGACTCTAAATGTGTCTCTCTACTTAGTTTGTTTCTTAATGTTGTACATAAATCCTGTTGGGAAAAATATTGTTTTGAATAATTTACCTAATATTTAATTATCGACCGGGGTTAGTAGGCTTAGAGTTGCTACAAAATATATGCGAAGGTAGAGAGTGTCGTGGTAATACTTTAACAAACAAAAGATCAAAATATCTTTCAAAATGAAAAACACAGTCAAAACTCAGTAAAATTCAACTTATCAGAGTGATATCAAATTATCTATAAATGTCAGGATATAAGTAGTGTCATGACAATGAACTATTCTATCTAGAGAGATTGATTTACTTGAGAGAATGACTACATCAAGAAGGATTTACAACAACTAAATATACTACTTTTGAAAAACTATACATACACTAACTAAATCATCTTAATTCCACTCTCCTTGATTATTTCGAGGGTAAGAATTTATTGTAATGGGAAATGGAGCAGGAGAGGTATCAAAATGGCTCTCAAAAGAAGTGTAAAAGTGAAATGGGATTGAATCTAGTTTGATCTCCACAAAAATGTGTAAACTGAGAAATGTCTAGTTACAATAAATAGTAAACATGATTGTTTATAAACAAATAAATCCTATCTACAAAATACTATAAGAATGTAGGCATGACTCATGAACGAACAAAAAACTTAAAAGATGATCTAAATTCTATTTTAAATGGATTCTTTTAATAACAATCTGGTTAAGAAGATGAATTCTATTACTATGAGCAATGATACTTAATCTATTAATACATGTAACTTAGACCTCATATACAAAGGAACAACTTAAATCAAAGGTTCAATTACAAATCAATACAATGAGGTAAACTACATAACATAATTCCTAGGCATAGAGTAAAAAGAAAGAAGAAAGAGAAATAAGGTTTAACAAGGAGTTTAAACAATCTCATCTAAAGTTCTTAAGAGAAAATACAATAATTATCTAATGATTACTATCAAGACAGAATCATAAAACTAAGAAGATAAGCTCAAAACAGATTAAAGACACACAGGGCTAGATGAGCCACTGGATAGCCGGTTGAAATGAAGGTCTGTATAAGGTGCGAGACAGGATGTCTGAATGACAGTCTGTTTGAAGAAAATACTAAAACTTCAAGAAAACAATGAATCTAAATTATTTATTGAGGACAGTTGTCTCCTGCACATGCTAATGAAATGTAAAAGCAAGAAGTAAATCTACTTAATGATTGAATTTCGTAACAATATAACCTAAGCTAATTTCAAAATTCGAAAAGGAAATTACATCATTGAACAGACTGAAATACTCTTAAGCAAATTCATGACAAAAACTGAAATGAATAAAACTAAATTTACTATGATTTAGTCAAAGGAATTTAGTCTAGAAATCAAACAATGAACTGTAAAGACTTTGCAGAAGAATTTGGAAGCTATTCTAGGCGCAACCGGTTGCTAATGTTCAAAATTTCATATGCTTAGCTAAAAATCAGTATTTCATTTCATTTTCATAACAAAATCATATAAACAAGATCACTGAAAGAAACAGTATCACAAGAACAACACAGATTTATCCTAGGAAAACCCTAAAGGGAAAAACCCAGCAAAAGCTTCCTCAATATAGATGCCCCAAAAGATAAAAGGTAAAACCAAAAGGGAGATCAAAGACTGATCCTCCTCCTTCTCCAGCTACTTCTCTCTTCTCCACTAATGCGCTACACAAGTGAGAGTGTGTGTTCCAAATGAGGAGTGCCACATCTCTATTTATATTCATCCGTTCACTTCAATAATTAAGTCTGACATGTAGGCTCGAGTTAATCATGTAGGCTCGAGTTACACATGTAGGCTCAAGTAACCACACTGGGGTGCTAATGACCCACCTTTACAATTAGAGCGGACTACCTCATGAATCTTATTAGTCTTTCAGATTAGAAGCATAGGGGTACAAATTAATACAAGTGGTTCTCCCGGTAGGATCATCGAGGACCACAAAAGATACATATAGAATATTATTCAAAGTTACAATATTTCAACACTCCCCCTTAACGAGAAGGGTATTCTTCAACAACATCAACAACAACAATAGTAAGAGAGAGAGAGAGGACATCATCAACATCATCAGGGTAACACATCCATAAATCATTGGAAGCTTTTCAACATCATATAGTCTTCATATTCAATATTCAATGACAGCAACTCTTTGACCTTTCAATCAGCATCAACATCTTCAGCACTTTGACCTTTCGATCAGCAGCAACATCATCATCATCATACTCTGATCTTTCGATCATAAACATCATCATCATCACACTCTGATGTTTCGATCAGAAACATCATCATCATCACACTCTGATCTTTTGATCAGAAACATCATCATCACACTCTGATCTTTCGATCAGAAACATCATTATCAAAACATCATCATTATCACACTCTGATCTTTCGATTAGAAACATCATCATTATCACACTCTGATCTTTCGATCAAAAACATCATCATCATCAAAACATCATCATTATCACACTCTAATCTTTCGATCAGAAACATCATCATTAGCAGCAACGACCAACATGATCCTTCCTTTCGGAATTACGGGATCATGGACAACACATCTGTGGTACTCAGATGATCCTTCCTTTTGGAATTACGGGATCAAATCTTTGCAGAGCTACCAACATCCTGGACGATCCTTCCTTTTAGAATTATGGGATCAAGTCCACTTACATCAACATTTAAGATGATCCTTCCTTTCGGAATTACGGGATCAAGATGATCCTTCCTTTCGGAATTACAGGATCAAGACGATCCTTCCTTTCAGAATTCCGGGATCAAGTCCTCTTACATCAACATTTAAGACGGTCCTTCCTTTCGAAATTATAGGATCAAGACAATCCTTCCTTTTGGAATTACGGGATCAAGTCAATCCTTCCTTTTGGAATTACGGGATCAAGTCTGAGGATGATTAATCCTACCACGTTCTCGAGTACCGAAGTCACCAGATCCATTCTGAACCGAGGCTCAAGGATGATACAATCCTTCTTCATTCTCGAGGACTGAGGTCCCCAAATCACTTTAGGGCAAGTGCCGAGGGATGATACAATCCCACTGCAACATCACTACCCCCCCTTTCGGGGAAGGTCTTTCTGAACCACACCAAGCTTGTCTCGAAAGTGTTCGAACTTTACTCAGGAAAGAGGCTTTGTCAACACATCAGCAACTTGTTCATCAGTACTCACATACTGGAGCTTTATGGCTCCTTTCTGCATCATATCTCAAATGTAGAAATACTTGATTTCTATATGCTTTGATCTGTCGTGGAACACATGGTTCTCTGTCATCTTTATACAACTTTGGTTGTCACATAGAATCATGGTAGTGTCCAAATCTAGGTTGAATAATCTTGACATCAGCTTTCGAAGCCATATGGATTCACAACTAGCAGAGCAAGCTGCTATATATTCTGCTTCAGCTGTGCTTAGAGTAGTACTGGGTTGCTTTCTGCTAAACCATGAAATCATAGCAGATCCCAGACTATAACATCCACCTGATGTGCTTTTTCTGTCTGAGATACTTCCGGCCCAATCTACATCTATATAACCATACAATCTATACTCATGGCTATTATCATAGTATAGACCAAAGTCCATAGTCCCTTTCAAATATCTCATCACATGTTTTGCATCTACCAAGTTAACCTGTCTAGGTTGAACTAGATATTGACTTAAGGTGTTTATAGCAAAACAAATGTCTGGTCTGGTATTTGTTAAGTACATCAATGACCCAATGATTTGTCTGTAACGAGTCACATCCACTAACTCTTATGAGTCATCAGTTAACAACTTCAGGTTGGAATCCATGGGTGTGGCCAAGGATTTGCATTCCAACATATTGAATCTTTTCAATATCTCTACTGCATACTTTCCCTGGTTGAGAAATATTCCTTCTAAACTTTTCCATAGTTCTAGACCTAGGAAATAGTGCATTAACCCAAGGTCGTTCATCTCAAATTCTTCTGCTAGTTTCTTCTTGCTTTCCATTATCTGTTTCTCATTCCTTGTCAAGAATAAGTCATCCACATATAGTAGTAGGATGATAGGTTCATCTTCTACAACCTTGAGGTAAAGGTTAGGATCAGCTTTACTCTTGGTAAAGCCCATTCTCGACAGGAAACTATCTATCCTTTCATACCAAGCTCAAGGAGCTTGTTTAAGACCATACAAGGCCTTCTTCAACTTGCATACATGAGTATGTCTATCTTCAACTTCAAATCCTTGTGGCTATTCTATGTATACTTCTTCTTCGATCACACCATTCTGAAAAGTTGTTTTCACATCCATCTGGTGTAAGTCCCACTTCATCATGGATGCGAGTGCCATGATAGCTCTAATTGAAGTATACCGTGCTACTAGGGCAAATTTCTCTTCATAATCAATTCCCTCAGTCTGAGAGAAACCTCTGGCCACAAATCTTGGTTTATACTTCTCGATACTTCCATCAGTTGCATGCTTTATTTTGTATATCCATTTGGAGGATACTACACTCTTTCCCTCTGGTTTGGGAACTATATGCCATACATCATTCTTCATTATTGACTCGTATTCTTCAGTCATTGCTTCTAGCCATTCTTTCTTCTGTACCGCTTCTTCATAGTTTGTAGGTTCTTGATCTACAAGATTACACATCAAGGCTACATAGTTGGAAAAAGTCTTAGTTTTCTTTCTTTCCCTTATGGAGCCTTTAGGAGCTCCATATCTTTCTGCCTCTCGTATAATTTCTCTTTTCCAAGTAGGATTTCTCTTTCTTGATATCTCCATCATGGGAGGTTCTTGTGGTTCTGCTATGTCATGTTCTTCAGGAGCTTCATCTTCAGGGAGACATGTAGTTTCTTTATTTCTGGGAGGTGTCTCTTCTTCATACACTTCTTCATGTTGGCACTTCCTGGATCTCTTGAGGGCTGCCTCTTCATCGAATGTCACATCTCAATTGATTTCCATGTGATGGAATCCAGGAATGTAGATTCTGAATGCTTTGGATACTTCAGAATATCCAACAAATATCCCCTTCTTTCCGGAAGGGTCCAACTTGGTTCTTTTCTCTTTTGGTATATGAATATATACTTGACAACCAAATATCTTGAGGTGACTTACCTCAAGATTATTTCCCGTGAACATCTCTTTTGGAGTCTTGAACCAAAGAGCACTGTGAGATATTCTATTATGTACATATACAACATTTCTTGCCACCTCTGGCCATAGATGCATTGGAATATATTTATCATATATCATTGTCTTCATTTCCTCCATGATGGTTCTGTTCTTTGTTTCCGCAACCCCATTTTGTTGAAGATTGTAGGGAGTAGTTAGTTCCCTCTTGATTTCGGCATCTTTGAAAAAAGATTCAAACTCTTTTGAGGTATTCTCTTCACCATTGTCTGATCGGAGTGTCTTTATTTTCTTGTCTGAAAGATTCTCTATCAAGGCTTTGAACTCCTTGAATTTTTCCAACACTTCACTCTTTGATTTCAAGAAGTATATCCAAGTATTTCTTGAAAATTCATCAATAAATGTGATATAATATTCAAATCCACTTAAGTATGTTGAATACATTGGACCACATACATTTGAATGAATCAATTCCAACGTACCTTTTTGTCTTTGTCTCACTTTTCGGAAATGGATTCTTGATGTTCTTTCCCTTCGCACATCCTTTGCAAATGCCTTCATGCATGATCTTCATGTCTGGTAATCCCATCACTACTTTGTTCACATGAGGTAGAGCCTTGTAATTAATGCGGGAAAGCATTCTATGCCTTAGTTCACTAGGGTCAGTGGACTCATGCACAAGGGTTATTTCTGAGTGCCCCTTGAGTTTATACAAGCCTCCTTCTTCTTCACCAATAATGATTGCATCTTCAATATTATTTCCTTTGGGCCACATGAGTACTTGGCCATCTATGAAAGCAACTCTAAATCCTTTCTTATCTAAAGCTGAGTTAGAGAGTAAATTCTTCTTTAGACCAGGTACATATAATACATCTTTCATCTTTAGGGGATTACCTAAATCAAGTTTGTAACTTGCTTCACCAATTCCTTTGATCGGATATTGATAGTCATCTCCTAAGGATACTTTTTGAGGAGAGCTCTTTCCTTCAAGTTTGGATAGAGTTTTATTTTGTCCCGTCATGTGCTTTGAAGCACCACTATCAATAAGCCAAGTGTCTTCTCTAGGAGTTATAGATCCAAAGAGTGTAGAGAATAGCACATACTCTTCTTCATATTCATCTTCTGCTAGATGAGCATGATGTCTTTTGTTGTTGTTGATCCTATTCCTATATTCTTGCCTCCTCATAGGACAATTTCAGGCAATATGTCCTATCTTATTACAATTAAAACATTCAAAATAAGAATAGTCTCTAATGGGAGGATTTTCTCTTACCCTTTGAATTCTTCTGGGAGGTTGAGACTCCTTGAAATTTATTCTCTTGAAATTATTTTGGCCTCTTCTTGTTTTGGTGTGAGTGGCTAGGGCTTGATCATCTTCTTTTAGTAAGGATTCTCTATTTGCCACTCTAGTCTCTTCTTGAATGTAGTCTTCCCATACCATATCAAACAGCATGCTTTCTTTTCTGGCACACATCATCTGAATGAAGGACTCCCAAGGTCTAGTGATACCATTGAGAGTAGTCATAACCATTTCATCTTCATCAAGCTTATCTCCAATAGCTTCTAGTTGCTCTTTGATCTGATAAACCCTCGTGAAGTAATCTTGAATGGATTCTCCATGACTCATCTTGGTGCTCTTCAGTTGAGCTATTAGATTCATCTTTCTGTTAACGTTCCTTCCCTCATACATTCTGGATAGGGCATCAAACATTTCTTTTGGAGTCTTCTTGGATGACACTTGAGGGATCAAGTGATCCTTGATGGAGTCAGCAATAATCCTTTGTGCCCTAATCATATCCTTTCTGTGCTTCTCCTTGGCTTCAGCTTCTTCAGGTTCTGCAACTTCTTCTTTGACATACTTATCAAGATCATTCTCTTGGAGAATGAGAGCAATCCTGTATTTCCATGCTCGAAAATTCTCTATGACTTCTAGCTTGTCCTCAAGCTTAGTGCTTGGGGCCATCTTGTTAGAAAAACACAAAAAAATGAAATTTTGTGGAATGAGAAACTGACCTTACCAGGAGATTCACTTGAGTGAGGTGAGTTGACTGGTGTGCTTGGCCTTTGGAGATTTCAACTCTTCACCTTCCAAATCAGACTTGCAATATTCAGCTTCTGTAGCTTTCTGGTTCAACAGTTTTCTAGTGCAGTTGTCAAACTAGGGTTTGACTTTTCCGTAGACTCACACATCCAAAAACTTTGATTCTAGGCTCAAAAGATGCGCTCTGGGAGGGCACAACTTTCTATGCAAGCAGTTTTTTGAAACCCTAATTTCTTCCAGGGAGAGAGAGAGGGCTATTTCACCTTGTGAAAGCTGTCCTATTCAGGCTAGCTCTGATACCATGTTAAATTTTCATATGCTTAGCTAAAACATCAGTATTTCATTTCATATTCATAACAAAAGCATATAAACAGGATCACTGAAAGAAATAGTATCACAAGAACAACACAGATTTATCCTGGGAAAACCCTAAAGGGAAAAACCCAGCAAAATCTTTCTCAATATAGATGCCCCAAAAGATAAAAGGTAAAACCAAAAGGGAGATCAAAGACTGATCCTCCTCCTTCTCCAGCTACTTCTCTCTTCTCCACTAATGCACTACACAAGTGAGAGTGTGTATTCCAAATGAGGAGCGCCACACCTCTATTTATATTCATCTGTTCACTTCAATAATTAAATCCGACATGTAGGCTCAAGTTAATCATGTAGGATTAAGTTACACATGTAGACTCAAGTAACCACATTGGGGTGCTAATGACCCACCTTTACAATTAGAGGGGACTACTTCATGACTCTTATTAGTTCTTACGATTAGAAGCATCGAGGTACAAAGTAATACAAGTGGTTCTCCCAGTAGGATCATTGAGGACCACAAAAGATACATATAGAATATTCTTCAAAGTTACAATATTCAATAGCTAACTAATAAAAGAGACCTACATAATCAGCATAATATTAAACTGAAATCTATGCTACATAATTTATCATAAATGATTACAGGAATGAAATTGCATAAACAAAGTAAAACTATACTATTTATGAAGAAGAGAAATACACACAGATGTAAAACTTTGTTGTCGGGGGGGCCTCCTGCCAAACCAAGTGATGCCTCATCAATGAAACACGATCATACACAATGAAATGGAACTTTCATTAAATCAAAAGGGTAGCATTACAGAGTTTTCAAACATAGCTGATCACATATATATATAAAGACTCATTTCTAAATCGCATAACAACGCCTATATATACATTGTTTGATACAGGGCGAGCAAGTCGACTGTTTAGTGGTCGATTGCACTTTACAATAAGGTAGTAATTATAAAAAATAATTACATTGATAACTAACATATGACAATTCCTTCTTCTTTGCAGATCTGGTTCCTTTGTGGCACGCGAGGTGGCATATGACTTCAGTCTTAATTGGAGCCGACGTCAAGGTGTCACACAGAGACATTAGATGGGAGCTCTTCCAGAAGAACAATGATGCTAAGATGCTGGCGCGTGGTCACAATAGTTAATGGTTGTTACATGCCTTTAACGCACATAAATCTACTACCAACAATGCGTGGTATGTTTAGTGATCTGGATGGCAAGCTGGATATTCTCTCCATATATCTAGCTAAACGTGGAGTCTATTTGGTAGCCTGTCTAAAAGATCATATAACCTGCAAAAAATTATACACATGAATTAATATATCAAATACGCTTCATATCATGTCAATTTTAATCATTAAAATCATAAAATGATAATAATAATAAAAATTTACATAAACCTTAAATTCATTCAAACCTGAGGCTTGAATGGTGAGTTGCATGGTGCAAAAGACGCCAAAAGGTAACAAAACATGCGTTAATATATAAAGTATTTAACCCAAAAATGGTGACAAATTGGGGACCAACAAATCCCTTCCTCTTTCTCTCTACAACTTTGTATTCCTTCTCCTCTCTTATATTATGTTATCATGCCTTTCTTTCATTTTCTATTTAGTCCCATGGTATGAAAACTATCTTTTTCTAAGAAAAAAACCTAATTTTATCCTCTCTAATATTTCGAAAAAATAATTCATCCTTTTCGACTCAAATTCAAATTCCCCTTTTTGGTATGAGATAAATATCAAAAAGTAAGAGTTCTAATCTAACATTTCCTAGTTCAATGAATGTAAGAGGAAATATGCAAATATGTAGGAGTTGGCTATCTAAATATATGATGTGGTTATATCAACATCTCATATATCCAACTAGATTATAAGTTAGGTTCAACATAAAATTTATAAAAAAATGAAGTTTAATGTAATGGCATGGAGGATAAGGAAGGTATACATAAGCGACATAAGTAACTAAGTTTATAATCATTTAATGGGCCACCTCACCTTTCCTCTCTCATGGCAGCATGTCCCCTTTAGGAACTCATTCTCTACAAGTTTGTCTTGGATATTTTATAAATTTAAAATGTCAATGCTTGGAAATATTCAAAATCACGATGGCATATCTACCTCATGGTGCGAATAAATCATTAAATAAAAGCATCTATGAAAAAAATCTAAACATATGCATAATTAAGTTTAGATCATTCCAAATAGTAAAAATTGGGACATTAAAAATGGTAGGGATTCTTAGTACTTAATATATCTATGTTATGCATATAGGACATTATTATTGAGGATTATCGTTTCTATGTCTTCTTGGTTTCTTATTTTTGTGGCTAGTTGAGATCGTGTCTTGTGCTAGATCTATTATTGTATTTTTATTTCTATTTCTTAGGAGGGTCAGTGCAAGAAGATGAGGGACCATTTAGATGCAATCCTGGTTTTCAAAAACACGATCACATTACCAAAAAATACAACGCGTTTCTGCTATATAGCACTTGTTATGGTTCAACCCAAGCCTGACATGTCATGGGACATGTAGGATAGGAAACCATATCGCGTACATGTTATATAACTACAAAACATGCTTGCGATCTGTAGTTATAAAATGCGTATGCGATTTGGAAAACAAAAAATAATTTATATACACAGGCCCGAAACCCGCAACCTATTTTACCTATCAGGAACGCAAAAACGACGGCCATTTGGAGCATTTTGGAGCAAGTTAAGTGCTTGGGATTGTGGGAGGAGCTGATTTAGTTGGAGGGGAGGAGATTCCACTGGTTAATTATCATCCAACAAGGTAATTCAATCACCCAAAGCATTCTTTTTTGTCAATTTTTAACCTATAATTGTGTTTTTTAATAGAATAATCAACCCAACAACTCCCAAGCTAATGTTTGATGGATTCAAACTAAAAGAGGCTATAAGAATAAAAAACATCATGTCTAATAGATATTCAATGTTCCAAAAGTCTAGAAATATATAAAACAAACACAAGTATAGAGTGTGTGTGGAAGGAGGCTAAAATTATAAGCCAAGGGTTTTTAACAATTAAAAAAACAATGTATATCTACATTCAAATTAAAGACAAAGAAATATAGAAATCCCACATCATAATGAGATTGAGAGGCATAAACAAAAAGGAACAAAAATACTATAAGAGAGACACAAAATTACTACCGAGTAGGGTTCTAAACAACACATATCTCATAATTCTCCACAATATGCAAGAGAGAGTAATGGATAAGCTAGCTTATGTTCCAATTACAATAGAAGCCCTATATATTACACACCAATTGGTAGAACTAACATAAAAATACGATATAAGGCACAAGGTGTAAGAAACCCATGTTAGCAAACATAAGAAAATGAATTCTGCTTCTTTTATCCTATAAACATAATAAATAAAATTAGAAACATGTGAGACCCTAGGTCTCCCTAAGATCCCTAGATCTAGCAAAGACATAAATGACTTTACTCAAATAGTCTATGCCCCTACATCACTAGGTTTATCAACCATTTTTTAAAATAGCAAAAACAATGGGTAATATATTTCTACATGTTGAGTCTCTAAGCTCATCTACAACCAATTGTAGTTCAGTCCACAAATTCTCCATTTTCCATGTAACTTTTGGTTGGTTTCCATGGTTATACAATAATGGAAATGGTGAACACCCATGAACTACCTAGAGTGCGTTGTGAGAGTGTTCCCAACCATGATCGAGTCAATTATATTTACAGGATATGGTGGTAGCCCTGTATCACCCCTTTTCTTGCCTCACATGTCCTAATAGTCCCTTGCCCCTTTCTTTTACATATCCAAGGGACGTAAAGGCCAAAACATGTCAAAATAGCACTCCTAAATTCAAAGAAGTTTAAACCCAAGTGTGCATGGAAAAGTCACCAATGAGGGTGAAGAAGTGCCTTAACTTCTAGAAAGAAGTAGAACAAAACTCACTATTTAATTGTTAAATGTTTAATTTTAAGTTTTAAGTGTATGTAAGTGAATGCCATTAAATTGCTTGTAACTTGAGTTTTCCTTAATTTACATTTTCAATTTTGAAGAGATGTCATTATATACCATGTATATGTTTCTAATGATTTTCTTATTGATATTTTTATTGTAGTTGCAGTTATGGACACCAATGCTGAAATATTGATTGAGCTTGCCCAGTTGAGAGGTCTCAGTATTGCTTTTAGTGGCGGTGATAAGATTCGACGTTCACTTGCATCCGCTTTGGATGTAATTGTTGAGACTATTACATTGTCAAGCAACATACTATATGATATTACATCATATAGAGAAATAAAAAGACAAGAGTACGTTGATGGGATTGGCTACAGTGCAATAAAAAAGTTGAAAATTACCAAAGAGCATATATTTTCATTGTTTAGGGACCCTCACACGGGGGAAATCCCAAATGCAAATAGGCCACATATCTCTATCGAGTGGTGCACATATCAACCATTTGTTGATAATTGGATGGACAGATGGTATATGGTTTTTGATATGCCACCACACAACAACAGGGAAATCCCCTTGTATTTCCTTCAGAAGATGTATGCAGAGTTCATGTTGGGTAAACACGTAAACTATTTTGATATATTGGCATTTCAGGGCATCGGTGGGTGGATTCCCCAAAACCGACCCAATTCCAGGCTTCGAGATGTTGATCGCCCTATCCCTGCACCTTGTAGGCAGTTTCCTGGGCCAGATGTCCCACCTATACATCGTGTTATTCCACAGACACATGATGCATTTTTGAATTTGGCACGGGCCATTGTTCACCATAGCACTATGGTTCAACATATTGGTGAGGAAGGGACATCTGTCTCTGCTGTGGTACATACACTAGGTTGTCATGGTGCAAGATCATCTTCTAGTGCAGTACCACCCACTAGTGCAGTACCCCCATCTATTGTAGGACCATATACTAGTGCAGCACCATCAGCACATTCCCAGCCTACTTTTGAGCCTCACGAGTGCACATCATGTGGTAATCCATGCTATGGTCTTTCATCAGATGTTGTCTTCAGTGGGTTTTTGAGTGATATATGTATATGGTTAATTGTAATAAATTCTTCATTTATTTTCCTCTTTGTACACATATGTATAGTTTGAGCTAATATATTAATTTTGTGAACTTGCAGTTGATGCTTTATGCCAGCAGCGACGCCCCAGAGTTTCATGTTCCACACTCTACAAAGGGGCATGACATTCCATCCACTGATCCCTTGGTTGGTGGAGAGATTCCTATAGCACCCATTGTTGTATCTCACACCGAGGTAAACATTTTAAAATTTCAGTTTTTTAATACTTGTTAATTTGTTAATTTCCACATACTATACATGTTAGTTCACTAATGTTATCTATGGTCTAATATTTACAATTATTAAACTTGCAGATGCTAGATCCTTCATGGGGGAAAGAAGTGATGGAGGTAGGATCCATGGTCGTATCGACCGAGGAAATATCTGGGCATGAAATTCCATCCACTGATCCCTTGGTTGGTGGAGAGATTCATATAGCACCCATTGTCGTATCTCACACCAAGGTAAACATTTTAAAAATGTCAGTTTTTTAATACTTATTAATTTGTTAATTTCCACACATTGTACATGTTAGTTCACTAATTCTATCTACGGTATAATATTTATAATTATTAAACTGGCAGATGCCATATCCTTCACGGGGGAAAGCAGTGATGGAGGTAAACATTTTAAACATTTAAAAAATGTCATTTTTTAAATACATGTATGTTCATTGAATCATGCATGTCTAACTACATGAACTCTTGTTGACCATAGGCACCAACCGAAACACCTGGACCATTTCCTGGAGTTGTATCTTCTCATAGGCCATATGTGAACAAGGGTCAAGTGTATATGAGACGGCCTACTCCTATAAAGAGTCAAGTTGTCCACAACCATGGAGATATTGATACCATGGTAATTTGTATATCCTTCGATGATATTTCTTGGTTAACTTGAAATCCAGTGCATAATTTTTTTTGTTAATGTTTGATTTGCATGTTTCCTGCATCAAGAGCCATAGTTTACTATTGAAAACCTTGCAGGGATGGTTGATGCAGCAGTCAGTGCTGCATCTACAATGGCAACAAGTCACACAAGGTACAACTATTTCAACATGATCGTTACATAGTTTATTATTGTTGGTGTATGTTTATTCATGTATGTCTAACTATTTCAACATTTGGTGATTGTAGCCACCAGCAGCAAGAGTTATTGATGCAGCAGTCAATGTGGTATCTGCAATAACAACAAGTCACATAGAGGTACAACTATTTTAACATGATCTAGACATAGTGTGTTATTGTTGTCTATTATTTATTCATGCACATTTCTAACTATTTCAAGATTTGGTGATTGTAGCCACCACCAGTTCCTGCCCCCTTTGGTTCGACCATGGATGCGACCATCCTTCATGTTCAACCAACAACTCCATCTGCTACACAAGAAACACAATCCCCTTTGTCATAGTCTCTCACTGAGGTGAGATGTCCATTAATGGCCAATTGTTTCATGCAATGTCCATTCACATTTTGATAATTTTTGAGTTAATTTAGATATGGTATTTTATTGAGCTAATGTATTAGTACATAGTTAGTTGAATTTAACAATTGATATTTAATTTGTAGGATCCAGAGATGCACACTGGTCCTAGAGTTGTGACTACAGGATCAACCTTGAGAAAGAACAAGAGGAAGCTTGAGTTTTGATGTGTCTTATGGGATATGTACATTTCAATACATGTACATGTGGCTTGGACAGTTTTGGATACATGTACTTTTGGAGACATGTACATTGACATTTCACTTACATGTACATGTGGCTTGGATAGTTGTGGAGACACATGTACTTCTAGTTACTTTTGGATATATATGTACTTTTGGATGATTTTGGATATATATGTACTTTTGGAGACATGTACATTGACATTTCAATTATAAATGAATGATACATTTCACTTTGAATTTGTTCTTTGGTTTCCACATGTTCTTGTGTCAATCTATTGTATTGATTTGTGAGGATTATCTATTACTTAGGAATGCACTGTGTCAAAAGAAAAAACTATTATATTTAAAGGTTTCAATGATCTCAATACATGCACACTAAATTCAAAGTTCTTGCTCGTGTAATTTAATAAATATAAGTGCAATACAATGTATTTCAAGGTTTCAATGAACTCACTACTTTCACACCAATTGTATATATCTAATTAAAAATTGTGAGTTTGGATTCATTAAATTACAAGTTAAGTCAATGCTCAAGTGTAATTTAATAAAACTAAGTGCAATACATGCTTCACATTTCATCAACAACCAACAACACTATTCAACAAACCTCATGCACCCAATGACTAATCACTCAGCATTAAAGGAACTATAATAGAATCCAAAGACTGAGAACCAACTTTGTGAATCAACATGATTTGAAGCATAAGTCCACTGGATTTGAAAAATTTCAGTTCGACATTGGATTGATTATGAATTGAGTTGTGATAGTAAGATAAGATTAGGGTTAGGATTAGGGTTTCCTTGGTAGGGTTATGGTTATGGGCCATGCATGTTAAACAATAAACCCTAGTTAGGGATATGGTTTTCCAAGTTTGGCCTTCGTTGGGATGAAATGCATTGTCCAGCTTTGGCCCTGATTGGCGTGACTGCATTGTCTCCTACTGAGCGAAACCCTAGCTTCAGAAACCACCATAGATGGAGATCACCGGGAAATGGACAGGAGGGAGAGCCCCCCCCCCTAGCTAAAATCCCACGTCACGAATCCAACGAAATCAACGGTTCATCGATCGGAGGCTCGAGCATTGATCTATGGCTAGTGGCAGGTCACCTCCAGATACCGTTCAGGGACACCTGGTGGACTTGTGCCCGATGCGCAAAAAACCTCAAGGAGCTGCAATTTTGAATTCCGTCAAATCCTGCTAGTGTGTTTGGGAATGGGAAATATGGCAACTCCAACCGCATCCCCACCATCTATGGCTTTCCAGCTTTGGCCCTCGTTGGCGTGACTGCATTTTCCCCTACTGAGCAAAACCCTAGCTTCAGAAACCACTGTAGACAGAGGTCATCGAGCAATGGACAGGAGGGAGAGGCCCCCCCCTAGCTAAAATCCCACGTCATGAATCCAACGGAATCAATGGTTCATCGATCGGAGGCCTGGGAATCAATCTATGGTGAGTTGCAGGTCACCTTTAGATACCGTTCAGGGACACCTGGTGGACTTGGGCCCGGTGCGCAAAAAACATCACGGAGCGGAAATTTTGAATTTCGTCAACTCCTGCTAGCATGTTTGGGCATGGGAAATATGGCAATTCCGACCGCATCCCCACCATCCATGTCTTTCCAGCTTTGGCCCTCATTGGCGTGACTGCATTGTCCCCTACTGAGTGAAACCCTAGCTTCAAAAACCACCGTAGACGGAGGTCATCGGGAAATGGACAAGAGGGAGAGGCCCCCCCCTAGCTAAAATCCCATGTCGCAAATCCAACGGAATCAATGGTTCATCGATCGGAGGCCCTAGCATCGATCTATGGCAAGTTGCAGGTCACCTCGAGATACCGTTCAGGGACACCTAGTGGACTTGGGCCCAATGTGCAAAAACCTCACGGAGCCGCAATTTTGAATTGTTTCAACTCCTGCTAGCGTGTTTGGGCATGGGAAATATGGAAATGCCAACCGAATCCCCACTGTCTGTGGCTTTTTGTGCATCAACGACTTAATGTTACTTTTGAGTTGTCGAGCTGTCATTGCTAGTATGTTGTTTTGTTTCAAGATTTTTATAATACATGATTAGTAACCACTTATACTATGAAACGAGAACTCGACACAGTTCTCGTTTTTCTCTCTCCTAATTTTAGTAGCTATTTTTACCCTTGTTTCAAAAATGGTTGATGCCAGTATCACACATTTTCATTTTCAGACATTTTTTGGGGCCTTTGAATTATCTTTGTTGTAAAATATTTTTAATTTCTATTTTTAAGTGTGTTTTTTGAAATTTAACAAAATAACATACATTTTTAAGCAATTTATAATGAAAAACATATACATTTTATGATTTTTTCTATAAAATAAGACATTTTTATGTACAAAATAAGGCATTTTTATTGACAAAATTGTAAATAATTCTAGAAAATAAAGACATTTAAAACCATTTTCAATGATTTTTCAGAGAATTTTTCTCTAAAAATGATCATATTTCATATTAGTTATCGAAAAGTGACGACTCACATAAAGTCGAGAAAAAATATACAAATTATTTGTAAAAAACATATTAAAAACATTATATTTAGAAATTTTATTTCTAAAATAAAGTCTGAAAGTCAAAACATTACTAATATATCTGATCAAAAAATTGTCAAAAATTGTCAAAATTAACATTTTCTTCAAAACATGAAACTATACAACAATATCATGCATGCCAAATTCTTCATCGACATTGGAATTTTCTGGAGCTTGAATTTCCTCAGGGACATCAATGTCCTCTTCCATTTGGTCTTCTATGCCTGCAAGATCCCCAAAGTGCTCCTATTACACTTAATGTTATTTTAACAATAAAAAACAAATGTTATAATGAAAAAATGGATGGCCAAATATTTAGTGATCGTC
>LPNX011007742.1:0-39795 GCA_001517045.1 Pseudotsuga menziesii
ATGTGTATATATGAATTGAAACATTGCAGCATAACTAGTGATAGGCAGGAGATTCTAAAAGTCTAGCAACACACTATAGCAGCTGTTTGTTCAAGAAAATAATCAGCAGGACCAGCACTGAGGTCTTACAAAATGCAAAGATCTTTAGGCGAATCCAGGAGACGGAGACACTAAAAATACAACAATGAAGTCTGGAAATTATTGGCTGAAAATTCAATAAGAACACTTGCGATCTGACTGTTTCTAAAGGGTGATGTTCTATTTGTGCCAGGGTGTGCCACAGGGGTCACAGAGTTGTTTACTCTTGTTTAAGCCATTTCTTTTGTGATTGTGGAGCAGGAGGGGTCAGAGGGACAAGCTACCTCTGCTTGAAGCCTTGAAAATATGTTTCTTCCATCACTACATCATTGAGGGGGGCTAGCGGCGTTGATCCATTCTTACCTCTCTCAGATGAGAGGGATCATCTTCAGCCATCTGACAGTGACTCTGATCTTGAGGATGAAGGTTGCATGGAGAATGAGAAGACTTTCAAGTTATCTATCCCCAAAGAGGAAGAGGATGGGTTGCTATCACTTTTTATGGATATGGATATTGAAGGCCAAGTTTTGAAGGCCACGGTAGAGATGTGCAGTCAAAAGGTATATCTTTGTGTTTCACATCAGCCTACAGATTACTTTTCCTCTCTTATCATGATGGTTCAACTTTGATTTGGCATTTGAATCCTGATGCGACATCTATTAGCAAAGTATCAAGTGTTCTTGAGGGTGATCAAGATGGTCAATTAAGGCCTGCTGGACTACATCACTGGATGGAGTTGCTTGATGGCAGTGGTTTCTTTGTCTGCCTCTCTAGTTTGAAGTCGAACTCTCCACTTACTGTGTCTCTTGGTCCTATGGAGCTGTGTGCACAACTTCTGCGATTGCCTGGAAGTCCATCTTCTCAATGGGTTGGCATTTCAGCTTACAAGCCTCTCTCTGAGGACAAAAATAATGTTCTTTTTTTACATGATGATGGTAGTTTGCAGATCTTCTCATTTGGAATGGGTAGTGGAACTCGAGGATTGGAATTACTAAGACATGATTGCAACATCAATTCAGAGCAGGTGGAAAAGCTAGGCCCTGGCGTCCTTAGTAATACAGCAAATGCTGGGATCAACCCAGAATTTCCACTGGACTTCTGTGAAAAGACAAGCTGCATTACTACTGATATTAAGCTAGGAGGTGATGTTATTCGTAATAGTGATTCAAAAGGTGTTAAGCTTAATTTAGCACGAAGGTCGCCCTTTCAACAATTGGATCCACTTCATCTTGCAAAAGACCAACCACAGAGAGAACCTGCGCATACAAATATCCAAATATTTCACAATGGGCTCACCAGAGGCTAAAAAATACATTTGAACAAACATTTGGAAACAAAAAATAAGGTCAACAATTTTTTCTTGGGTTTTAAATTGAATTCTTAGATCATCTGAATGAATGCAACTGAAAGTCTGCTTAAAAAAACACCCAGTGTCAACTGTAAACCTCGTTTGACAAAACCCCTAGTCAATGTCAAACTTTTGCAATAAAAAGAAACCTATATCAACTCTAAAAAATCATTATACAAGAAAACACTATGCTAACTGTATTTACTGAAAATCTGGAGCAAACGGACACTGTTGACTTACACATCGATTCAAAATCTCTAGCAATGTAGCATATACTGTTTTGGAGAATATATTGCCATGGGTATTGAAAGAAAATTATCAGAATATAGGAGAATATTAGAAAATATTGTTAGAAGGCAACCTGAAAAACTCTGAAAACTCTCTAGGTGAACCAAAATCCTGGTTTTGGAAGAAAATGGCCCATATACGCTAAAAACTTAATGTGAAAAAGTTAACCTGCAATTTTTTCCATTTAACGAGTAATTATTTCCATCTGGTGCTTAAAAACACAAATTTTTCAGTTATTCTATAATTTAGTTCATTTAACCTCTAATTTCTTCATTTAACCTGTGATTTTTCGTATTTACCTATGATCTGTTGTATTGAGCTATTTAACCAAATCAAAATAGCTCAATGTCACTTACTGTAGACATTTGGAATGGAATGGAGATTTGCCTTACCTTATTTCTTTGTTCAAAGGAAACTCAAGGAGCCTTCACTTGAAGTGACGGCAGAAGAGAAGACTGGAAAGCCGGAGTCAGCCAACCGTGGTAAAAAGGTGGAAAGCACAGATTAGAAGGACATCATTGAAGAGCTTAACTGATGAGCTATTTTTCTGATTAGCATTTCTGCTCACTGGCTAGATCGGACTGTCTGTACCTTTGCTAACTCTGCCTGTAAGGAAGTTAGTCCATAGCACTTACCGGGCGAAAGCATTTAGATAGAAATCGCCCGTCGATTGAGAGGTAGAATCAAAAGCACAATGGGAAGTGGGAGATAGGCTTGGATACAAATGGTACTTGGGAGCTGCGCTAGGAAACCCGGGAAAAGCTTAACCTCAGCGTACCAAGGTCTGGGGCTGAATCCAATCAATCCAAAAAGATAAAGAGTCAGTGCCAAGTGATAAATTAGATGATTCTGACTGAGATCTTTGTCCTACTTCTCACCTGGCGATTGATTCCCTAGCTGCTTAAAAAATTAAAAAAAAAGAGTTTACTTGAACCGGAATCACAAGTTTAAAATGATACCAACAATTGGGAATCAGGGCTGGACTCTCCTGGCAAACGGAGCTACGAAACTAAGCAACATACTTCGCCTTTAACACCTTTTTAGTCTAGTCTTGCTGCTTGTATGGAGTACAAATAAGGGGAGCACCCAGTCTCAAGTGAAAGAGAAAGCTACGCCTTTTATCCCTCATTCGGAATTATTTCTACCCACTGCACTTGTACCACTGATGCTACCATTGGTGCCTGATCTGCTTCCCGTGATTATTTCCAACCAATGGCTTTCAACTTCTTCCTGTCGGGATACCCACTCAGAATAAAAGTGCTTATTCGGCCTTTCCATGTTTCTATTCACCGCGAAGCTTTTAAGCAATAAAGGCGCCGTTAGTAAGCGTTGCTTAAGCGACGGCAAGAGCGTCGCTTAAGCGACGCTTACTAATGGCGCCTTTATTGTTTAAGAGCTTCGTGAATAGAAACGTGGAAAGACGGTCGAATAAGCACTTTTATTCGTCGCTTAAGCGACGGTTCTGAGAATAGCCGTCGCTTCACCGACGCTTGTGGCCACATTTACAAAAAAAAAATGTATTTTTGCGATTTCTGGTAAGTTTAAAAGGAGAAATCCACGCGCCGTCGGATTTTTCCGTCGGATTTTGGATCGAAATGTAGTAGTGTTTAATTTATTTTTTGTTTTTTGATATATGACATGTTTTTGGTGTGACGACACATAGTGACAATTTGTCATGTATATGCAAATGTAGGACCACGACGGCCATATGGCTTTCCTCATCATCGACAGAGGGGAAGAGGTGATGATATTATGGGTGCAGATGCGGAGGGGATGCTCCAAAGCATCCACACAAACTTTGTTCATTTGACACATAGAGTACCCATGGTGCAAGTTGAGGACTTTCCTGAGGCCATGCAGTGCCAAGTGGTGGGAGTACCATGAGCATGGGTTCGACTATTTCACCAGCTAGCTAGAGCTATAGTGTGCTATCATGATCAGCACCCTCCTTCACCTTAGGCTTAGAGGCTTGGGTGTGTATGTTTTGTATGACCATGTAGTATGTTTTGGTGGCTCGGAAGCCCCAATTTTGTATATGACACTTATGTATTATGACGTCACTTTTTGAAGTTAATGAAAAAACTTTTATGATGATCGATTTAATTTTATTTACATGTGTGTAAAATGTGTTTGTGATATCTTATGGTCTGTGAAACAAATTCCAATCTAACACATAGTTAGCATATGAGTCAGCAACTTGATTAAAAATTCTTGGAACATGAATGTATGTTATACTCTCAAATTGTCATTCTAGAAATATAACACGTAAGAATCTTCATAATAATGTCAGATCCCTAATACGATACAAGCCATTAAGTTGTGAAACCACTAACTATGAATCAAGATGTACCTCAAGATAATGAACACCATGTGAAATGGAATCATGTAATAACTCAATGACGGCACTATATTCAACAACATTGTTTGAGGAAGGTCATAAACATACGCCTCCTGAAGACAATACTTGACCTGTAGGAGTATAGATCACCTAAGCAATCAAAGCTGAGTTTTGAGTGTGGCGACTAGCACCATCAGTGAATCCTATCTAAACGGAAGACTCCATCGACATCTACCATAAGAAACGAAAGCTAATCAACAAACCTGATCACCATAAGAAAACCTAACTATGCAATGAAAACGTGTACAATAATATACAAAAATCAGCCCTGGCTGAAGATCATGCATAGTATTTTTTGAGATAGAGACCATTTCTAAGCTCCTCCAAGGCTGTCCCTTCATAATTAACAACCTCATAGGTGCCTTTATCTAAGAATCATTTAACCAAGTAAGGACCGTGCCACATGGGACTAAATTTCCTTGCCCCCAAGGGTTCTTTAGCTTGATCCCCCAAAAGGACCAATTCACCTTCACTAAACTTCCTCGAACGGACAGACTTATCATATTGGACCTTAACACAATGCTTGTTAACCTCTAGAGCCACTAAGGCATCTTGACGCTGCTCTAAGTGGACCAAACGCTCTTCCAATACGTAAGTGTCTAGTAAAATATCTAGAGCTACCTTTAGAAAAGGGATTTCACATTCAACCAGTAAAACTGACTCCACACCATGCACAAGTTGATAGGGAGAAAAAATGGTGGCAACCTTAACCACGGTTCTATAGGCCAAAAAAGTAGGATACAACATGATATGCCAATCATTCTTGCTTTGTGTGATGGTTCATTGGAGAATAGACTTAAGTGACTTGTTCACTGCTTCAACCTGTCCATTCGCTTGAGGGTAATAAGAAGAGGAGTTCTCTTGCTTATATCCTAACTTGGAAGCCAACTCTTCCATCATTTTTTTCTGAAAGTGCCTACCATGGTCAGTGACAAGATCTTTTGGAATGCCGAACCGAGTGATAATTTGGTTGAAAACAAAATGCACAGTTGTCTCACCGTCAGATTTAACTGTGGGCATAGCCTCTTCCCATTTTGTGAATTAATCGACAACCACAATAATATGATGATGCCCCCCAAGCCGAAGGTGGGTTGCAATCCATAAAATCAATCCCCCACTTAGTGAAGGGACCGGCGGTGACAATAGGATGCAATGGGGATGGATGCGAGCGCATATTATGTGTAAACACTTTGCAAGGGTGGCACTTCTTGAACTCATTAATGCAATCTTTGAAGATAGACGGCCAAAAATAGCCCGCTCTCAAGATTTTTTGGGCTATATAAAGCCCAGATAAATGACCACCACACGCCCCTCCATGGAAATAATTAAGCACAACCTCAGCCTCATCATGGGTTAAACAACGACATAAAATGGAATCTACCCCACGGTGGTACAAAGTGTTATCCACTATGAGGTAGTTCTTAGCTACATGACGTAATCATCGCCGCTCATCCCATGAGAGGTGAGTAGGGACCTTCAATTTTTGCAAATACATGATGATATCCCCATATCAAGGGTCCACAGTTGAGATGAGGAATATATGTTCATTGACAAAAGAATCCTCATAAACCTCCTCCTCCTCCAAGTTAGGGAAATATGATATGAGCTCTGCAAAGATTAATGATTTCTTCAATTTTGCCGAAATTAATTCGAGATCAAACTCTTTCAAAATCACAATCCATTTATTATATTTCCCCCCAATCATCCTTCTAGTGAGGACAAACTGAAATGGATTGATATGAGCTACGACCAAAGTTTGGCGAAGGAGAATGTAATGTGTCAAATGCTGAACCACATGAATGGTGACTAAGGCTAGCTTCTCCACATGGGAATAGTGAATTTTTGCATCAATAAGGTTTCGGCTCAAATAATACATGACATGCTCATGGAGCTCCTCATCCTCTTGAACCAAAACTATACCAATCATCTCCTAAGACGCGACCACATAAATCAAGAAGTCATGGCTATAGTCTAGTGGACTAAGCATGGGGGCCATTGCTAAGGCTCTCTTAAGAGCATTGAAATAATCCTAGGCTTGCTCATCCCAGTAAAAATGGGTGTCCTTCTTCAAAAGATGCATAAATCCTTTAGTCAAGTTGGAAAAATTAACCATGAATCTCCACAGGAAGTTTTCCATGCCTTGTAAACATTGAAAGTGTCGAATATTACACACGAGAGACAATTGAAGTATTTCCTCAACCTTTAAGGGATCGACTCTAATACCATCCTTGGATACGATGAATCCTAATAAATGACCAACTGTCATGCAAAAGATGCACTTATGAGGATTTAAATGAACTTGATAATGACGACATCTTTCGAACACTAAGCTCAAATGATATGGATGACGCACTCTCAAATGAGAGTGAGCAGTGAGATCATCCAAATATACTTTGATAATCATTTTAAGATCATGAAAGATTAAGGTCATGGCCCGCTGAAATGCAGATCTGACGTTTTTAAGGCTGAAGGTCATCTTTTGATATGCAAAAGTATCCTAAGGACAAATAAATGCAGTCTTGTGTTGATCCTTGGGCTTAATTTGAATCTGATTATATCCTAAAAAGTTGTCCATAAAGGAAAATACCTCAATTCCTGCACACTCATCCAAATATTGGTCAATAAATGGTGTGGGGAAATTATCCTTAGGATAGGCCCAATTTAAGTCACGGAAATCAGTGCATATTCAGATTGCTCCTTGCTTCTTATCCACTGGAATGGGATTTGAAACCCACTCTGTCAAGGGAATGGGATAGATAAAACCAGCTTTAAGTAGTTTTTCTATCTCAAATTTAATGGCGGGTGCTTTTCTAGGATTCACAGCACGCAAACGTTGTCGAACCAGTTTTGCATCCGAAGAGGTCTTAATTACATGTTCGACAATACGAGGGTATATACCTAGCATTTATTCGTACAACCAGGCGAAAATGTCACAAAACTCTTTAAACAACTCGGTATACTCCTTGATCTCATCGGGGTAACAACTCGCCCCAATGTAGACATTCTCCACCTTGCCAGGATCACGAGAAATATTGATAGGAATCGTTGGTGACAAATTAGCCATGTTCCCATCAGCCATTTGGCCAAGAGAGCTTAATGGGACCATGGGGCTACCAATTCTCTCACTAAGAATCTCCCTAAAGTCATCGCACTCCAAACGATCGAGCTTAGGAAGGAAATAGGATCGATGATGCAACTCTTCCCAAGGTTTCTCAACCCCGGACATGGCCTCAAGAATAGCTTCACCTGATGGAAAAGAATCATCAAGGCAGTCATGTGAGTGAGATGAATCTACTGCCCATGCAGGTAGCACATAAGGGTCCTCCTCCTCCGTCCGTGAAGAGGAAGGACTAGGCTCTATAACATCATCAATATTCACTTGATATGCCACTATTGTTGCAGGAAACAACACGTTTGTCTCGACAAGCACACTCGAATTACTTGGTGAAGGAAGAATCCAAAGATCTTCCATATGGGTAGTCCAAAAATATACCGAATTCGATGAGGATGAAGCCCTTCCAAGACTAGAACCAATCATAATAATGAGTGCAAGAAAACTAAAGGTTCCCATAAGTGAAGGATACAGACCCACACCCACATTCTCAGTTGTCGACTGAGAATGATTGATAATCAGGATAGAAGCTCCCGATGATGCATTGAAACTCAGATTATGGAATGACTTTTGATCAATCGTAACAATCTTCCCATTAAACAGAAAGCATACCACTCAAAATAGGTAATAAGCTATGCCTTGCATACTTTACATCCAATTCCTACCTAGCAAAATATTGTAGTCAAGGGGCGCATCAACCACCTCGACCTCGATCGTGATGGTTTTCCCTCCCAATTGGACCTCTAGAGAAGGAATTATACCGTGCGACTGAAATGATCTATCATCAAAAGTTGTCAACATGTTGGCAGATTGAGACAACGTGGGAGAACCTAATCCCTTCCAACAAGACAAAGACATCATGGAAGCAGCAGCGCCTTCATCAATGATAGTACTCATGATGGTGTTGTTGAGACACTCTACATGAATCAAAAAAGACACGTAGTAAGGAAAGCGAGGCTGTACTCCCATGGTTTCAAATTTGATAATGGAAGAAGAGTTATTGTCACTAACCTCAAGAGTAGACAACAAGGTTTTCCTCTGCGTAGGACAAGTCTGAAGCACTTCTAACGCAGACATTGCACAAGGAGTCTGGTCGAAATCCTCAACAATTGAATAGTTTTAGGTGGCTCGGGCATTAGCATTGTGCCACGAACACTTTAAGACTCCCTTAGTAATGCGAGGTGGATATTTACGTTTATCCGTAGGCTTTTCGATTCACAAAGGGCTCTCAGGTGGGGAAGGTTATTTCCCAAGGTATGGTTGTGACGAACCATAATATTTCGCATGAGTCACAACTTTAGCAGCTCTCACCATGTTGATGCAACCATGACCACTAGTGGCCTCCAGTGGGTTTTGAGTTCCACCAGATGCACAACTAGGATCAATGGTCCTCAAGTTCATATTTTGATTATTGGGTAAAGGATTAGTAAACACAGCTGGGCCCTGTGCTATGAACTTCCAGGCATCCTCCATACGAGGGCACAAGTGAGTGAGGTGGTTGTCCTTACACAAATTACAAGGAAACTTCAACTTATGTTTAGAATACTTGCCCCCCTAGCATTATTAGTGTTCTTATCATTATTATTATCATTTTCGTTCTTATTCCCACCCTTACGATTATTTTTTCCTTTTTTCTTATTCCTTCCACGTTGTTGGTTGCCTTTCGGGTTCGACGTTTGCATGGAGAGGATACTTGTCGATTAGGAAGGTTGAGACGAAGTCGTAGCTTATCCCGATGCAGACTGGTTAATCGATAACTAGCTCACTTGTTTCATAACCGAGTCCACAGGTTTGGTACTAGTAGGGCCAACAATACCATCGGCATGTGGCCCAGGATTGATCTTGGGGTCGAAATTGGATCTGGGAGCATTTGGTATAATATCATACAAAATTCTGGATTGAGCATAGATCAAATCCAACTCTTGAGCCCTAAAGATAGCTTGTTCCTCATTTTGAACTCCGGATGTAGAAATATCCTTCACGATGTAAGGGAACAACGACTTGAGGAACCATTCAAGAATAAAATTTGGTGGTATAAAGTCTTTAATTAATCATTTCTATCTACGCCACTCTTGAATATGATCTAAAATGTGTGTCACTTTGTCTTGCCAAAAGGTTGACAAGAGTTCGGTACCGATGTCGTAACGTACGAGTAGCTGGAAATGATTGAGGAAAGTCATGACAAGGTCATCAAACATAGCATAAGACCCCCCAATAACTCTATATACCATTTCACCGTAGGACCCATGAGGGTGCGTTGAAATAGCCTCAAATGGATGGAATCGTCGTGTAAGGAATTGGAAGAGCACCAAAGGTGGAAAGTGGTGACATGCTCACCAGGATCTTCACCAGCCTTACCTTCAAACTTGGGAATGTCCGAAGGAATCTTGGTAGGGATTGTCTGCCATGCTGGATTATTAGACACGGGATCAGTCATCAATCTCGACAAGTCAGGTAAGTTCAATGTCGCAAGGAAAGAGAGCCTAGGCTGAGCCGGGCGATGCCACACTCCCTGGTAGTTTTGATTAATGTAAGGTTGATTGCTATAAATTTGCTATAAATACCATAGCCTTGGCCATAATAAACTCCTCCCATTTGACCCATGAAGGGTTGCATGGAAGCATTGTGATGTGGGGTGCCTTGATTATGAGGCGCTACAAAGCCATAATTAGAAGAGTAAGCGGGTTTTTGATATCCGTACCCATATGGTTGATAGTTTTATCCATACTGCAGTCCATAATAATTTCCATGGGAAGCTCCATAAGATGTTCCATGGGATGTAACATGAGATGGTCCATAGTTAGGTATATGGGGAGCTCCATGAGATGGAACATGAGACGATCCAGAAATAGGTAGATGACCTACTGACACAACAGGAGGTACTTGGCTCTGTGATACTACCGTGTTAGCAGTCGTAGAACGAATATGGCTAGTAGCAATATTTCGGCACAACGGACCACATGAGTTAGGGGGAGTATGGGTTGTTAAAATGCATTTGAAGGAACGGGGTTCGAAGACGATGGGACATGTGAAGGAATGTAAGTGGTGTTTCCAATGTTCACACATTTCAGTTCTTGTATCTGCATAGGATTACTAACACTAGGCCTAGGATGAGTATGTGAATATGCCTCCACCATAGGGATGGAAGGTACAATGTGACTAGTGCCCCAAAACCTTTCCGCATGGAAAGGAATGGAAGTGCCCCCAGGCGTAGTGCTAGGGTCAACTTTTGACTCAACATGATATGCCGGATCTAGCTCGGGGATATCAAGCATGCCATATATAACACGACTAGTGCTTGTGGGTTCATAGTGAGTCTCGTCATGGGGAAGCCAATACCGACGACCTATGAATGAGGGATCATAAGCACACCATGAAGGATGCTCGTGTGGTGGATCATATGTGCTAGTAGGATCTTCCTCCCCAACCTCATGAGGTGTAGAGGACATCTCAAGAATCTCATCCTCATGATCTCGCATGGTGTGTGAATCAAAGTGAGAAGTGGTCCAACCGAATTGTCTAGTTTCCTCTCCCAAAGGAGGAGGAGATGTGCAAGGTGGAAGTCTTGCTAAATGACGATAACAGAGAGGTGTTGCGCCAGAATCCACAATGACTCAAAAAATAAAAGAATCAATCTAATTTTGCAAACCCTATGCAAAATAGCATGCACGGAGCATACACCAAAAAATGTAAATCCAAATCACAAGCAAACCAAGGGTAGGATATGTGAGCTCCTGAATGAAGTAGGTATTTCTCTCCTAGGAGAGGCTTGAGACTCCTATACACAACAAGTGGAGGTTTGTAACCAATTATAGTGTCCCTCAGCTTCAACGCATATAGCGACTGTGCTGTCTGACCCCTACCTGGCCAGGACACCTATAGAATAACCTCTGCAAATACCCCCTCGATAACCTAGGTAAGGAAACTAAGGTCACCTCAATATAATCAATGCTCAGGTGGACAATTTCAAGTGGGATTGACCGTATGGGCAGGGTAACAAAGCCCAAAGCCTGAAAGCACAACTGGTACCCCAGGGGTGCACCATCCAATACCTCGAAGGCCCCCATATATGAATACAATCTTGGAAATATCTCTAGTGCTAATCAATCACAATCAGGGGTCATCCCAATCATAATTTCTCACAATGCCTCGTGCTTAACTCCCTTGTAAGAGGAGGATCCTGAGAAACACTAATTATATCAAGGATTTCACACTCTCACCTAGACAGACACCTACATGTTTTGTTCAGTGGTCTTGGAGAATTAAATCACAATGAACTATTCCAAGACCCTAAAACCTAATCTTGTTGATGCACCCTACAAAATAAAAGAGTGTGATTCATTTTATTATTTGTTGATTTTAATTGGCTTTATTACTCAAAGGGTAAATGGACGTGCAACTAATGAAGTTATGACACAACAAGAAGTAAAATGCACACCTAACAATCAATGCAAATGCACTGTGTCGAATGAAAAATAGGGTATGCTACTACGTGAAGTGCAAAATTTTTCCTTCAAATGTATATGCAATCATTCCTATATGAAAATATGACTAAGATTCACCAATTAGCAAACCTAATGCAAGTACCATGCTAATGCAAAATGCAAACAATGCATAACTATGCAAAAAGAATAATGTGTTGTATTTTTGAATTAAATGAGATAAAAGCAAAAAGATGACTCTACCACCCTCAGACTCTGTAACCACTCACAAACAATAGCCATGCAAAGCACCAAGGTAAAAGAGACCTAATGCACTAATCCCAAAACAAAAAGTAGAAAATGAAATGACAAGAACATTTTCAAAAATCAAACTAAAAGAAGTCTCTGGTAAAAAACATGGGTGTATACAGACTCCAGAAGCATCTAAGAAGACTCAAGAACCATCCAAACTCACCCAGCAACACTTAATATTCCCTAAAAAGAAACAAATCAGGGCATAAGCGACTGTTCTCAGTAAACTTCTGTACATACATGACTATTCCAGGAAAACACGCTTGTACATGCGACTGTGAAAGAAAAACCCACGTACAGGAATAAAAAGAGAGAAAAATAAGGTAAATAGACAAGCTGAGACAAAATTTACTCCTACAGTATACTACTAGGAAAACATGCCCCCAGACCCGACATAGAAATAGAGAAACCAAAGCAATTCAAGCACACTGAATTCAAAAAAAAACCCCAAAGAAAAACAACTAGGAACCTCCCCAGTATGGTCGCCAATTTTATTACGGAGAGAAACTTCCTGTGGCTTGGGGTGTACCACAACAGATAGAGAAACCGCAGAAATCAATCCCTACCCAATATGCAAGAGAAATAAAGTGTCTAACACTAAAGGATCTCAAATCATACCTTATTCTGGATGATTGAAGTAGATCCCTGTTGAGCTTTTTCCAATCCCACTTGTGTTAGCAATTTGCTCTCAACAACATCAAACAAGATAAGCATGCTATATAATATGGTGTTAGATCTACTCTAGCATATATAATCAATAATGTATAAGAAATTAAACATATCCATGGATTCAATATTAATTTAAATGCACATTATTGTACAGGAAAATATATTTCTATTAATAAAATCAAAGATTACATAAGTGACAACCTCTGTCGGCACGTCTGCGAACCGGAGAAACTGAGACCTCCACATGGGCCTCCACCACCTCAATCCTCCATATCTCAATATCAATCTCACAAGCAAAGGAAATCTTGGGAAGAACACAAAGTGCTCCAAGGGACAAAGGGATGCAGACTCAAGTACAAGAAAGCTATGACAACAATGGACTATAGTTCTCTTGCTCTTCAATTCCTCTCCTTCAACGTATCCAAGGGGTTCCTTATATAGTACTCCAAATGGGTAATGGAGGGTCAAATACGAGCGATCTCGAGGCATATTGAAGTCCAAGAGACAAGTGATTCAGACAAACCTCAAGGAAAACTCCAAAAATAGTTGGACTTATGCACACATCCCGATGTACGCAGGTTAAGGTCAATATCTGCATATATATGCGAGAAAGGGATTAAAAGTCGCATACAACAAATAAAAGGTGTTTTTAGGGATGATATTGGAAACATCAAAGGTACAATATTGGTCCATGGGGCCCAAAGAGTCTACAGTGGGACAGGGAAGTCCATAAAAGTGTGATCAACCATGTGTGGTAAAATCAACTATAACAAATATCATCAACATTTATTTGTTTAATTCCTTAAATACCCTAGAACTAGTTTAGTACATTTTTTTTTTCAATAGCAAGGTATGTTTAATGGTTTCATGATTAACCATTAAATAGTACAACTTCCAAATTTAATGTTTATCAATGACACTCCAATTTGATGACACTTCTGTTAATTGCTTATTACAATGTTTACATACAATTAATGAATATCTTAATTGACTTGTTTTTTAACACATACCCAACAAATTAACATTCATTATCTGAATTTGATTGATGTATAATTAACATATTTACCTACTACAACTTCTACAATTGTTCAACATGTTAAGTATTTGTATATCGATACTAGCGTACATGTGCAAAGTGTGCATGCATATCCAGCGTATGCACAGGTAAGAAATGTAATATAAGAAAACATCATGTTGCCTATGCATACTTGCTAAATAATAATAATAATCATCCATGCAAGTAGAACACACAAACATAACATAAGTATTTTAACATTTAACCCTTTTAAATTTCATATCATTATTGTTATGTTTGCATTAGTTTAATCAATCAAGTATAAGGAAGGGTACTTACAACCACTAACTCAAGATCAAGGAGCACCCAACCCTCAATGGTACTAAGTAACATATTCTCCCATCCTAACCTATGTCTGCATCCTCCCTTCCCTTCCTCTGCTAGTACAAAAGTGGACAACAACTATACTGACTGACCACAAAGAACCTGAGAGCGGTAGGGTTGGCTAACTGGCGGACCTAGCCTCTCCTAGAAGGCATCCGACTGTCTTCATCTCAACAACTTGGGGAGCATGTCTCAACATGACCCTCACACAAAAACGGGTATCATAGAAACATAGGGTGGAACTTACATCCATCCCTCTCAGCATCTTGGGTCTATACCCTATCAAAAACCATATTGTGTTGCTATCGATATTATTGGAATGTGTCATCGTATTATCAATTAGGTAAATAAGGCTCTCTGCAAAATATGTACTACACCACAATTCATATCAAGTATCTGACTATTACATAGCCCTTGTCCTGCATATTAGTACTTTGCAAACATACAATTATAACAATATCTCCATTCAATCATCAGCTGGTCCATATTATCAATAATCATTTCTTTTCATTACTTGAAATCATTAAATCGATCACATCATGGGTTGGTATCCACGTACCACATCATGTATATCACATTTCGTCAAGGACACCAATTAAATATACACTAGCGTTATGAAATAAAGGAAGCTCATGATAAATACAATATAGTAACCACATAAACATAATAACATCATGATAATTAATACATCATAATCATAGTATCAACATAAGCATGGTAACATCATAAACATAGTAGAAACATATAATCAGTTCTAGCAGCTGAAAATATAGTTTAATCAGTCTAGCTAATTCCAACAGATAATAAGCAAATAAAGTGCAATTTGACTGATAAACATGCCTAGTCAGAATATGAGGCGTTACAATGCACATCATATTTTATGTGGTAAACCCTTTGTAAAAAACATCCATGGGGAAATGGTGAGTGGTATTATTATTATTCAAACATGATATTACAATACACAACAATAGACCGGCTACATCCTATGCCTCTACATGCTTACTTATATAGCATTTATCACATAGTTACATAAAATTGAAACTTTTAATGACCACACAACCATATTCTATTTTTGATTTATTTGTTTCAGCATAATACATAATAATAGGAACTGGAAGAACTGCCTATATCCTCTCATTGCACAAACTGTGGAAGAAACAAAAAAGTGTTGTAGTTGCTATTTGCCGAAAATTAGCTATCACCGTTATCGACAGAGCATGACAATGGAAGCAACAATGGTGTTAAGGGAAGTGGCTAGGGACGGGAAGGATGATTCTCTTGTGTTTCTAATTTTCCTAAATAAGTTTATCAACTCATATAAAAATTGATTTATTTAAATGCTTGGGTCTTGTGGGGGTTATGGTTTTGGTTTTCATTTGGATTAGCATTTTCTACCATCTTTGTGGAATAATGAGTGCAATTCAATTATAAAAACATTAAAAAAAAACAAAATTTCACAATGTAAAATATATAAACTGGTAAGAAAAATGGGGCTTACATGCATTGTATGCCGGTGAATCCATGACAATAGATGATGACTGAATGACCCTAGTTGGAACAGACTTGCAGTTACTCCAAGTTGGGGTCAATGTCGATTTTGGGAGGCCAAAAAAAAAATGAAGAATCAACCTTTTTTGTTTATACAGACAGAAACATGCATGCAAACTTAGGAACACACACATGCACACATTATAAAGTGTGCATGGAATAGAAACACATGCACATTCTTGTGTTGGTTTGTTCTGGGCCAAAAAACATGACATGGTTGTGTGGAGGTTTGGCAAGGACCAGACTTGTTTAAAAAGGAGTTTGTGTGCATTCCTAATGGTGCACATGATCTTTTACTTTTTATCATTTCCATTGCAAAGAAAGAGGAAATAACTTCTCGCAAGCCCCCTAAAACACTATTAAATTTAATCATATCATTTATTTAGTATATTGTGATTAAACCAATTAAAAATGTTTTGAAATATTTGAGCATCGTCCATACTGATAGAAATGGTCATGCTAAAATCTAGAGGGACTTAAAGTATTTAAATTGAAAATGCAAGCTAGAAGAAGACAATACTTACCATGTATTTCAAAAAACAAGTTTAGATCCATTTAGATTTCTACAATATCATGAATGTATTTCCACAATTGAAAAAAAAAACAAAAAAAACCACTTGAATTCACTACTTGACTATGCTCCATGATGGTAGGAGATATAAATCCGAAGGGCAGGGTAATTTTTAAGAGTGGAGCTTCACCAATTCGTTATTTTTTGGACATTTTTTTTTCAAAAATAAATTAGCTAATTGGTTATTTTTCTCCCAAATATTGCCTATATTTACATAAAATATGTTTTTTTATCATACAATTCACTGAAATTTATAGATTTCAATGTAAATAGTATGTTTCATATTTAAAATTCAGCTACCTATCTATATAAATGTTTTTTTCAATCCAAAATGATCGCTTAGAACACTATACTTACGTATACTATTAGAATCATTAAACAATACCCTACAACAAAGGGATTAGGTAAAAATCCTACCATGTATTGCAAAATTGAAGGAAACAAAAAAGATAACTACACATAAAACAAGATGGTATATGAAAAAAAACTATTGTTGTCTTTGATTGCAATGTGATGTGGGATGATTGAAGGAACTACAGTGCCAAATGGTGAGGTGTATGTTGGTCTCTAAAATATAGTTTAAGGTGGTGCATAGGGTTCTCTTGTTATGGATTACATACTTGCATGTAATATGTTCAATTAGCACATGAACATGAAAACTTAAAAAAAAAAAGACATTTCACATTTTAACCCAAATTAACTTGAAACAATTCCTAAATTTAAAAAGGAGAGAAAAAACTTGATTTCCTAAGGGTTTCTAGTCATGGTCCTATAGGTACCGTATGATCTCTCAAGGGCCTTTGTGGAGATGGAATATCGATGCCTCATGTTAATGGTTATATAAATATGTGTGCAAGTAATTAGATGGGCATACAAAACAATGAAAATCTTAAAAGACTACAATATCTTATAATTAAAAAAATTATAGTTCCACAATTCTTGTGTGTGCGTGAAATGACAAAATCATTTCTCAAGGAAATAACCAACACAAATAAATTAGATTACAATACTCTATGAACAAAATATTTGATTGATAAGATAAGATTTGGATTACAATTAGAAAATGATGCTTGTATAAATACCCATGCAAGGGTTTCTCGTGGTGATGAGGCACCACCTTTCATAAGGTGCCTCTTCATTTAATTATTTAATTAATTTATTAATATTATTGATTATTGATTATTTATTTTGTTCATTACATTGTTTTCCCCTTAAGGGAAGCTTTATCCTCAAAGCTTTATTAAAGACAAGGCTTATGTCTGATTTCTTGCTTGTAATGTCATCTTTCGATCCTTTATTTTAGTACTAGCAACAGTTGATGAAAAAATGTTATGAAGTCCAAAGAAAAATGTTGCATCGTCTGTGATGTGGTCCATCTGCGATCTATTTTCGTCAGAGGTGAATGTTAATCTTCTTGTTGGATAAATCTTCATGTTTTCTGCTTAGGTTGTATATTTCATGTTCTTTCACTTCTGAAATTATAAATCCTTTGTTTGTGTTCATTTTGACTGTGTCGTTGGTCAAAATGCTTTATGTGATTTGGGTGTCAGTAAGGAGTTTTTTTTTTTGGATTGACTTCCTTTTGATCTATGATGGGAACTGAATTTGTATTTGTTTCTTCTTTCTCAACTACAATTTGTTTTCCGGAAAGTTTGGATGCTTCCTTTTGGATTTGAACTAATTTGTTATCTAGTAGATTATTAGATTATTATTATTCTGAATCTTCTTAAACCTTTAGTCTTGTGACTCTTTGTCATCTTTTAACTTCTTGATTTGTTCCTCTAGTTCTTGATTAACCTTCTTTAGGGAATAATTTGCTTTGTCTTTTCCTCATAGCTGTTTTTGGATAACTTGAATCTTCTCTTATAACTTTTGATTGCATTGAACTTTATCCTTTTCCTTCTTGATTTGCAGAAGTAATTTCTGATTATGATCTCTCAAACGAGAGATGTCTTCTTCTTTACCTGCAATAACCTTATAGAAATCATTTTGTTTCATCTGTATTGATTTATCATTTCCCTGTGACATCACCTTTGATATTTCTTTGAAGTCTTCATATGACGTGACTTCTAATTTTGACTTCATGTTAATGTCACACATTGTGATTTTCTTCTTTTTGTAGGGAAATGTCATAAAATTATTTTTAACATTTAAGATAAAAGTCCCCAATGTTTCTAGCCATGCTAATCTCAAAATTAGGTCAGTGCTACTACTCCACAAGTATTTCACGATAAATTGTGAGTCGCTTGTATAATCTCCAATGTTCAATTGTAAATTGCTTATTGCATATTCTTTGTTATTCCAAAATTCTAACCTTTCACCTATATTTGACTATGGAATCGCTAACTCATTAGAAAATTCATCAGTAATATAATTATTAAGTTCGTCAGAAGAAATAGAAATAGTAATGTCTTTCCCTCTAATTGTTCCTTTTATTTAGAATAACACTAAAAAATAAGTTTTTAAAGCAATTATATTCCTTTTTTTTGCTTAGAGGCTCCATTTTTTTTGGGTCAACAAAATCTCCTTGATACCAAAACATATACCTTTGTTTAAAAAATTCCTAAATATATATGAGAGGAATTTGAATATTTTTCATGTTTATAATAATGACTTAATTGTCCTTTGGTGACAGCAATCAAGTCATTTTATAAAGACACGGGAGTTATGCTATATGGTTATTGGCTCACTATTATTTTAAAAACTATTCACATTCTTTGTTATTTGTGGCAGCACGCGATGACAGGTGGGATTCTACTCTTTTTTTTTCTATGGATTTGAAGTTCCCATAACAATCAAAGATATTTTAGTTGAAAGGCCACTCGAGACTTGTTTTGTTTATTTGGATATTATCAGAGGGCCCATGATGGTTTAAACCACTGAAATTTATGACTCAAGCTGTGATAAAAATTCAAACCGTCAAATTGTGGAAGTGGATTTGTAATTTTTATTTTGTGTGTGTCATTCTTCATAAAATAAACAACTACTCAAACCATCGAATTTTGGAAGCAGATTTGTCATTTTTATTTTGTGTGTTTCTCTTCATAGAATAGACATCTCTTGCATGTAATATTTCACTATTTATAAACATTTAGAACTTTGGTTTTCTTCACGTGAATGAGCGCGAGTGGCCTGTGCGGATAACAGGCGTAGGTAGGGTATGGCAGGAGGAGTGGTGAATACGTGTGGAGGTGAATTCCTATGAATGTGGGTGGAGCAAATGGTCAGGAAAGGAGCATGGGAGTTGGAGAGCTGGCGTGAGTAGTAGAGAAGTTGTTGAGCGAGCAGGTTGAGTGTAGAGAGTGGATTGTAGTTAATGGAGTGGCCAAGGGCCAATGGTTTATTCTAGGACCATGATGGAGAGAAACTCTTAATAGGATGGCCAACCACTACAATTAGTGAGGCCCAAGAAAAGGTTTGCATGATAAAATCATTTCTTAGGAAAATAATGAGCACAAATAAGCCAGATTACAATACTCAATGAATAAAATATTTGATTGATAAGATAAGAGATGATTTACAATCAGAAAATGATGTTTGTATAAGTAACCATGCAATGGTATACCTTGGTGATGAGACACCACCTTTCATAAGGTTCCTCTTCATTTTTTTTTCATTTAATTATTTAATTAATTTATTAATATTATTAATTATTGCTTTTTATTACTAATTTTTGTTCATTATAGTGATATATCCCCATATAGAAAGATATTGCAAATACTACATCATCAATGGAAGTTAATAATTCATACCGCTATAATGTAGGATTATCAAATTGTAGCAACCATACATCCAAAATATATACATATTTATAAAAAATTCACAATCAAATATTTAGAATATCTGTCAATTGTAATTATATATAAAATTAATGAATCCCATAAAGATGATTTCATACTAACCTCATCTAGGAAACCTTATTGTACAAGAACCTCCATTGGTCTAATCCAAGTCTTCCCACAACTTGAGTATGGATGGGAATTTAATGAAGGGATGATGCACAATCATGGACTCATTTAAATACACTTTAGATGCCACATAATACTGAAAAAACTTGGAACCTCTGACTTTATGTGACAATTAGGGGTACTTCTCTAACGTATTTGAAGATGAAGTAAAAAGAAAAAAGATAGGTAATTAATTCAGATTTCATAATATATAACATTTATGTAGAACAAATGCATGTAAATGATTATAAAATTAGTTTCCATTCAATTGGGTTTTCAAATTTTCAGCACATCATAACATATATGTTTGTGTGGGTGCAACAATATATGAGGTAAATGATGTAAATTTTGGATAAAATCTTGCAGACATATAAAGTACATATGGGCCTACTGCAACACTATTTATTCATAATTTTTCATGCTTTTTATTATTAATTATTGAAGTCAGAAAATATTGAAATGAAAACGTTTTGTGCGGGTGCAACACTTTAGGGGAAAAGATTAATGAAATACTTGATTTCTATATATAATATTGTAGAGCTTGCTCTCTTCTAGTGCACCCTATAGTTTTCTTGGGAAATGGTGAAGGCAATAAAAAATTATATAAAAAACAATCGATGTATCTATTTTTTTAAACTGACGCGTGCCATTTAGAAAAATAATAATAAATAAATAAAACATACATATTCAAAATCAT
This sequence comes from Pseudotsuga menziesii, assembly GCA_001517045.1. Taxonomy (NCBI): domain Eukaryota; kingdom Viridiplantae; phylum Streptophyta; class Pinopsida; order Pinales; family Pinaceae; genus Pseudotsuga; species Pseudotsuga menziesii. The sequence goes on from LPNX011007742.1 coordinate 20,789, forward strand.
AATATCGTACTTTACAATATTCTAAATTTTCATAAAACATTATTGTGTTTCTCATAGCAAAACACACCATTGAAACTGAGCATATTGATAGAGTTCTAAAAGACAGGAAATAGCCCTGGTTTATTTGTCCTAGCCAATAGGTTCGGTAGTTCAAAGCTCTTTCCAAACATAATGCCAAGCCTTGTTCTCATCGATTTTTTAAATTTTAAAAAAACGCATATGCATTTTAGCGTTATTCATATCGCATATGCACTATAATGCATATGCGTTTTAGTTTTAGTAGCTTGGTACGAGAGTAAAGAAGAGTTTACCAAGTTAGTGGATAGGATTTGGGAGAAACCCCATCTAAAAATAAAATATCATGGTAATTATTGGCCCCTCCAAAGTGGTTTAGTGTGGCAAAAGGACGACGCTTAGCCTAAAATTTGTGAATGGTTGTGGATAATGAGGTCAGATTATTGGAGGTTAAAGACACTTTTCAGTGGCGCTTGTTCATGGCACTTAATACATAGATGTTTCTTTTTATACTTAATTATTGAGTTTTATTGCCTAACCTTTCTCTAAGGCTTGAAAATCATATCTAGCTATAAAATATTCCTAATGGTACCAACAAATCCACTATGAGGATAAGGATTGGGAGATCATTTATGTTGTTTTGAAGCATTATTTTTGTCCGTGGACACACAAAAGCATATTTTAGGGCCTAATGCCAAGGTGTCATCTCTTGACTATGTTAAGGATCCATGATGTATACATTGTGCTCGTGAACTCCTAATCATACTAATATTCCCACTTGGAGGCCAAATATCTTCTTAAGATGTGTTTTTTTCATTCAGGCCACCATTCTTGGGGCAAGATTTGTATAACATTCATTTAGGGCCTACGACTTAGGGTTTCTCCCACAACTATGTTCAGGACCTTGATATCCATACGTAGTGCTTAAAACATCCTATTATTTCTAATTACCCCACATGGAGGCTATGTATATGCTCATTAGGTCATGTATGGTGGATCAAATTTCATTCTTAAAACTATATTCTAAGAAGTTTTCTTTATGGTACAAGGCCTAGGTTTCCCACCTTAACAATGTCAAAGACCCATGGATTCATATCTACTATCCAAAAGCTTCTAACGAAATCCATGTCACCACTTGAAGGAAAGGGTAACTTCAAGAGGTCATGGCTGGTCATTTAAGGTTTTTTTCATGGTCATGGATTCCTAGAAGCTTTTTTTAGAGTCCAACCCCAATGTTTACTCCCCCAACAATGTCAAAGGTCACACGACCCATACCTAGTTCCTGTAAGTCATGTGAGGTGATTCGAGGCATCATTTGAGGCCTTGGATGGATATAATATTCCTTTATGGACTAAGGCTTGGGTTTACTCCGTCAAACATGTTTAAGGCCTTGAGAACCATGTATACTATTTAAAACCTCTCGATGGTATTATTATCTTCAATTTTTGGGTAGGGATACCATCAATAGGTCCTCCGTGGTATTTTGAAGTGTCCTTATTAACCTTCAAAGACTAAGGGATTCATTGAGGGCCCAAGGCTTGGGTTTCCTCCCATTTCCATGCATATAGCCATGAGACCCATAACTACTGTAAAAAATCCCAATTTCTCGCATATTCCTAATCTAAGGCCAAATACCCCCTAGAGAGGTCATGTGTGGTGGCTTGATACATTATTCTTTCCTGTGGATCCCTATAAGATTCCTTTAGTGTCTACAACCCAAGTTTCCTAATCGCTCAACCATGTTAAGGGTCTATAAACCTATCCTTAGTGATTAAAACAACCTAATGGTGTCAATACCCACCCGCAAAGCCAAGAATGGCCTCAAGAGGTAACATATGGTGGTTTAAGGTGTTATTGGTGGTCCTAGATGCCTAGAAGCTTCAATTAGGGCCTAGAGTATAGGTTTCATCCCTTGACAATGTCTAAGACACCAAGGCCCTCCCTCTCACTTATATTTATTCACCTCCCACCAATCCCTTCCCTTTATATTTGTCCTCCCTCCATTCCCCCCTCATATCTCTCCCCTACCCATCTCTCTCTTCATCCCCCCCATATATGTCCCCTACCCATCCCTCTCTCCCCATGATTCTCTCTACACCTTCCTCTCCCTCCTTTGACTTCCCCCCCTCTTAACCAATGTAATGTTGGGCCATGAGCCATCCCATAGACCATCTGGATGGAATATTTGGTGTCTAAATGGTATTATAATGGGATAAGGGTGCCATTATAGGGTTTTGTATGGGAGGGATGGATCTCTCGACATTGACTATAGTCATGGAAGAGAAGACAATGAGTCCCTAAATCAGCACACATGCCTTATAGATGTCCTTTAGTGGGATATGGATGTCATTATGAGGTTTTATGCACTAAGGTTGGGTCTCATGGTCTTAACCATGGTAATGGGACAAAAGTGTAACAGAAACAAGTCTTAAACCACTACACATTCCCTTTAAAGGGTATATTTAGTCGTAATACGGGATATATGTGCCATTAGACTATTTTATGCATTGAAGATTGTTCTCGAGGCATTTACGATGGTCATATAGGAACCATTATGAATATTTCTAGACAATAGATAGTTCTGAAGACACTACCATGGTCCAAGGATAAATCCAATCTTCTACGGATTAAAGGATGTTTTTATGGTTCATGGACAAATCACAAGGTCCCAAACTACGACAAGCCCTATAAATGGAGTCTAAATGGGATAAGGGTGTCATTATAAGGTTTGAGACTTTAATAGATGTAATGGAAGAAAAGGTAGGGTCTTAGGACCTAAATGAAGCTTTTATGGATCATGAGCTATAAATGAGTCCTTTAATTACCACACATGCCTTCTAGATGGGATATTTGGCCTCTAGGTTGGGTATGGGTTCCATTATGAGGTTATGTGCACTGAGGATAGACCTAGAGGACTTAACCATGGGTATGGGTTCCATTATAAGGTTATAAAGTTTAAATATTTTATATGCACTAAATCATAATACAAACTGCCCGTAATACAAACTTCCTGTTAAGTAAAAAGCAGAGTATGCATATCGCATATGCGATATAACGGAAATGCAATAAAATGAACATGCGTTATATCGCATATGCGATATGTGTTTTATAAAAAATGTTGGTTTGTGGGATGTGGGCCAGGTTTACTGTAGAAAAAGATAGAATTCTTCTGAACCCGCACATAGAGAACTATTTAACATACAATTTAATCATTTCTTACACAAATTCATAGGTTTTGTACAAGTTTGGGTGGATTTCAATGGGGAATTTACGTAATAGAGGTCAAAAGTCAGTGAGTAAGGTGCTTACACTGAAAGAAGATGAAAATAAAAAAGAAAAGAAGAGTGAAGATTCAAGAAATTTTTGGCATTCATTGGATGAGAAAATACTTCCCAATCCCTCTCAACAGATACCTGACATAGAGGGTGAGGAAGATAATGCAACATTAAAGGAAGTTGGTTATAGGGGAGATGATATTCTTGGTTCATTATTAAGTAGGCAATCCTATGAAGAGTTCAATAATTGTGTTCCTCATGATGCAAATGTGACTCTGGAACAACCATGCCAGGTGGTTCAATCTCCTAATCGAAGTTGTAAGCCTGTAGTGGATGTAAGTGTCACTCCAGCATTTCAAATGACAAGAAATCTCACATCAAAACAAAAGAGAACTACTAAACACATACAAGTGGACAAGAGAAAATTGAGTTCCATGGAAGGTAAGTTGGCTAAACGTACTATCCTCCATCATTGTTCCATGGAAGCTGATAAATGACAATTGTTTTAAGCTTTGCTTAAATCTATAAATATGGAAACTGCTAGAAGAAAGTTAGGCATTTATGAAAATTGAAGATTATCAAAATCAAGTAATCACATTATTAAATCTCTTTTTGTTTCATTCACATTGATTGGTAAAAAAACTCGTTCACAAGACTGTAATGTGGCTTGCCACGTATTGGCTGAATCAATTGTATGTAGATCCACAAGACAATGTCATTTACTTAAATGCACATCACAAATTATGCCTTTACATCCAAATACACTTAAAATATATTCACTAAGAAGAGACAGCTTGATGTAGAGGGACAAATGGAAACATTATGGGCATTTAGTGATAGGTTTCCCCGAAAAGAGATGAAGTTAGTTGAAGCAGTGAAGGGACTAGTGCACACTTTTCGGCATGATAACACTAGGCCTTCTTCTAACACAAAGGATGTGTTAAAACACTATAGGGGTTCTATGAACAATGAACCTCATATTAAAAATTATCTTGACATGACACAAACTCAATTGTTCAAGACTTTTAAAGTTTCCCATGTAGAGCTAAGGCTGGGGAAAATATCTTTTGAAAAATGCAAGCCTTGGTATGTTAGAATCAATACCATCTGGAACACTTGTTGTTATAGATACCACATAGATTTTGATCTATATTATCATACATTTTCACATATAAGTCATTTTTTGTATCCTAACCATGTGCAGGAATGCTTAAGTACAGTACCGGCAATGTCATCTAGAGATTTCATCCATAGCATAATGTGTCTGAGGTAAGATGGGCAGACACATTACTTAAAACAATGTGTAGAGGGTTCTCGCAACAATTGTGGTGGGCTATCATTATGGTCTTATTGCATCCATGAGAGTGAAGATCAAGCATTCAAGAATGCAATTATCGAGACGTAGAACTATCAGTATAAGACATATCAACTACATGATGGGAAAGAAAGCAGGAAGATTAAATTGGTGACTTCAGAGGTGACAATGTACACAAATAGTATTCATTTAACTGAGTGTACATTTTTTAGGTTGTTTTCTAACATTGTTAAATATTGACATATTAATATTCATGTAAATATTTTTATGTTGTTTTATAACACTATTTATTTTTTTACACCAGGTGCAAGTATGTGATTTTATTTCATATTTTCATGGAAAGATCCAATAGTACATTCAACATGTCGATATGGCACGGTGTCAGGATGAGCAATTCAGAATATGCTGGGACACCCTCCCTCTCAGAACAATACTATCAGTTGTTGATTTTGCAAAAAATTACACCCTACAACCACAAAATGAAATACAAAGTCAATACTATCACTCAGAGCAAGTGAGCATAATGGTCCATATCATGTATCGACATGGGCTAGATAAAAATGAAGAGAAATGTGTGATACTGAAATAAATTCACTTCTACATAAGTGGCGATCGAACCCATGACATCCATTACAAGCAGTGTTGCTTTAAATTATTGTAGGATCATGTGATAGCAATGGATATACCATTTTATCATCATTTGACTTGGTCAGATGGTTGTGCTGGACAGTTCAAGAATGCACGTGTATTTCAATGGTTATTTTTATTGCACATAAAATATAAGGTGCCACATTTATGGAACTACTTTGAAAATGATCATGGAAAAGAAGAGCATGATGGTGTTGGTGCATGCATAAAAACTACCCTTTGAAGGGAAGAGATGAATTTTACAGGTGCTCGCCTTTGAGACGCTACATAGTGAAATGGTGTGCATATGTCATGGGAGAACAAGCAACAAGGAAACACCTAGTGCGGAGAATATTCTGAGAGGTGACAAATGTGGACTGATCCCAAACACATCAGGTGAACATAGTGCATGGAACTCAATAGTTTCATTAAATTAGAAGCTCAGACAACTGAACCCTACAAATTTGGACAAGATTGAAGGATTTCTTTTGCAGTTCCTGTGGCATCGATGAATGGGATGATTGTGAGTATACAGATACAGTTGATACATGGGATTGAGTGACATTTGGCATCAATTTCAAGGGGTTTAATGAAATATACCATTTGGAAGATGACCAGTTTCTACATACTATGATCACATATCAGATCTCATACACGCAGGTACAAAAAAAGAAATTATTAGTACCTAAATTAGAAATTTAATTTATGTTACATGAAAGACCTTATTTAAAAAATGTATTGTTAACTCAACCTATTTCCTTTCACAGGTAAGATATATGAAGTGGTTTGCCCAAAAAATAATGAATGGGGTTCTGACTATTGGTTGGCACATTGCTTAGAGGGAAAACAAACCATTATCAAACCTGTTATAGATGATGAAAAGATTGAATTCTCATCTGGCTCGATGGTTATAAAAGGGGATTACTTGACACTAGAAACACAACAAAAAAGGAAGGGTGGGTATGTATATTAGGATTATAGACCAAGAGCTATTGTATACCACTTTACCAACCTAGTAGTTGGTATAAACATCAAGTTGCACATAATTTCGAACAAAAATAAGTCACATGTACGATACTTGCTACCTCATCTAGAGCATGAAAACTTGATGGACACCATTGGCAACAAAGATGGTCCAAATGGCCTACTTAAGTGAGTGTGTCATTAGGTGTTACTAGATTGTCTAGTGTGGCTAGATTGTCAAGTGCATTATTTAAACTTTAAAGTGCGTGAGAAGCACAATTTCAATTATTTAGACTTATTTTATTCCCAATGTAATATACCTATGATTGACGGATACCATTCACACCCATAATACTATTCATAGGATATTGGACACTATAAATGCGATCCTACGACCTTAGGTGAGTTGTCTATAAATCATGTTTGAACATTTTCATTGGGTTCTCTTTATTTTCTTATGAGAGTACTAATGTTTATCCTTTCATGTGCCTAGGATACAAACATGATCTATGGAACATTGGAGGTGCCAAGAACAACCCGGTGTCTTTAGACTCTAAAAAATAGAAATTGGAAAATAACATGCTCTCGAGTTGTTGCAATTTACTTTTTTTGATGTTTTTTATATTTATGTACATTTAATTACATTGTTGGTTCAACTATTGCAACTCTTGCATTGGTGGGTCAAATTTGCAAAAATATCGACCGTGCATGTGTTTGTAGGGTTCCCATATCAGCCTTTCCCATATAGACTTGAAGGATCCAATGTCATGTAATTTTGTTGCTCCATTTTTTTTTTCGTTCCTAGACCGAAAGTCACCAAGTGTCCCTGAATCACATTTTTATGAGACTTTCAACTCAACATAACTCAAAAATTGGAAGTTGGATCAACGAACCATCAACTCTGTTGGTCTCCTAACATGCGATTACCTTTAGGTGGCCCTCTCGCTTGTGTTTTCATGGCTGGGTGACTTCATTGTGCATTGATTTCGTAAACTAGGGTTTTGCTCACTTTCCTTCAATGAAACTCTAGCATTGGTGGGTCATCTCTGCATTAACCTCGACCTTGCCTCTGTTGGTAGGGTTCCCATATAGACTTGTAGGAGCCAACGACATGCAATTTTTCTACTCCATTTGGTTTTTTCCTCTTGGACCAAAAGTCACCAAGTGTCCCTGAACGACATTTTCATGAGACTTTTAACTCGACATAACTCGGTAACCTAAGGTTGGATCGAAGAGCCGTCGACTCTGTTGGTCTCCTCGCATGCGATTACCTCTAGGTGTCCCTCTCCCTCTTGTTTTCATGGCCCATTGACTTCATTGTGCATTGATTTCATAAACTAGGGTTTTATTTAGTTCCCTTCAATGTAACTCTTGCATTGGTGGGTCAACTATGCAAAACCATCGAATGTGCTTATATTAGTAGGGTTCCCATATCGACCTTGCCCATACAGACTTGTAGGAGCCAACGACATGCAATTTTGCTGCACTGTTTGGCTTTTTGCTCCCAAACCGAAAGTCACCAAGTGTCCCTGAACAAAATTTTCATGCGACTTTCAACTCGACATAACTTAGAAAGATGAGGTCGGTTTGAAGAACCATGAAATCCATTGGTCTCTTGGCATGCGATTACCTCTAGGTGGCCCTCTCTCTCGTGTTTTCATGGCCCTATGACTTCATTGTGCATTGATTTCGTAAACTAGGGTTTTGCTCAGTTTCCTTCAATGCAACTCTTGCATTGGTGGGTCAACTCTATAGAACCCTCGACCATGCCTGTGTGGGTAGGGTTCCCATATCATCCTAGAGATCACATGCTATATTATTCTTGTACTAAAGTATAAGCCAACAACCCACATAATAAAACTAGGGTTCACAAATTGAGACATGGAACTATAAACTATTGTTTTATGAACTCTTTAGGTTTGAAACCAAAATTCCATATACCTAGGCCATATAGCTAGGGTTTTCTGAACTACAAATTTCATGTTATAACTAGGGTTGACAAGTTATGAGATGGAACTAGGGTTTTATGACCTCTTTAGGTTTAGATCATTAGATTGGTTAGTATCATTTAAGTAGAAACCGAAAGCCCATATACCTAGGATATGCACATACATGAAACAAAATGAATAGGGTTGAACATGGATCACAAGTGGAAGTTCGCATGCATGCATGACTTAGAAGTAGAAACACATGTACCTTAATTACAAGCAAAACCAACTAACGTTTCATGAATTATAAGAAATCCATGAGTATAGAGATGAGAGGCTATCCTATTTTCATTAAAGTAGAAACCAAAAGGCCATATAGCCCTAGGCTACACTTAAAAATTGAAAACCAACTAGGGTTTCCTAAACTAAAAATTGCATGTTGTAACTAGGGTTGACAAGTTATGAGATGGAACTAGGGTTTTATGACCTCTTTAGGTTTAGATCATTATCTTGGTTAGTATTTATGTTATGATGTTAGTGTATGGTATGATGTTAGTATGGTATGGTATGGTGTGGTATGTTAGTATGGTATGATGTTATGATGTTAGTGTATGGAATTTAGGTAGTGTATGGTATGGTTATGATGTTAAAATGTTGATTATAGCCCTACACGGGTTGTTAATTGAACCATGATCTTGGTGTTTCATTAAGGATGGATTTCTGAAGTTATATATACTTTTTATTTTCATGGGTACAATTCATTTGTCTTGGTATTGTATGAAGTTTTGACTATCTTTTTAGGACATCCAGAACAACTTATGATGTGGTGTCTAGTGATTATCTCCCATGGTGTTGATCTAGTGATTATCTCCATGGTTTACTTAATGGTTACTTGATCTTAGTTGGATGAGTCATACATTCTTCCTTGAAGTATTGGAGATATTTAAATAGTTAGTAAGATATGTCATGATAAGGTCTATAATATCAAAATATCACATAGGTGAATTACACATTATCATTTTAATTAAACACATACTTAATGAAAGACATGTAAACATATATGAAAGGAATATAATAAATATCATGTTCCAAAATCAAGTCAACCATATATATAAATTTGAACCTTGCTTTATAGTATATGTACATATAATGTTTTCAAAAATGGCATGCCATGGCCATAATACAAAATAATGGATCAAACTGTACATTTGTGTGTATACAAACAAAATGTTACGTGTATGTATCCACCCTATACATTAATTCTATTTATCCCCCATTTCACTACCACTATTAGTGTCTTGTGATAATTCTATCTTTATTTTTCGCCTGCTCAGTGGTGATCCCTAATGCTGAACAAGATGGACAGATCTCATTTGCGGAGATTGCAGACAAACCAAAATTTGTAAGTTAGTTTACCAACCTGTAAAAATTCTATGTACATTTGTTCAAATTCCAAACCAATATAACATTTTTACTTACTGTTTGTGAGTAAGTTATGGTGGGTCGTGGTGTAAGTGATGGTGCCTCCCTAGAAGTGACATCGGTTGGGTGCTCTTCAAGAACCACTTTCTCACTATCAAGCTACATAAAATAATATATATGTCAATGTCAGAAAATCAATGGGTTCACCAAAAAGGTACTTGCATGTACAAAGAAAACTATACTACACGGAGGGACAAGGACTTTTTCAAAGAAAATGAGACATACAGGTACCTTAGGGAGGGGATTGGTGGGTGAGCGACAACCCCGGTTGGGTTCTCTTCAACCACCACTCGCTCACTATCAAGCTCCATAAAATAATATATATTTCAATGTCAGCATATCAATGGGGGAAACAAGGAAAAAGATACTTGCATGTACAAAAAGAAATATATGCAAGATAAGCAATATATATATATACATGGGGGTCCTAAAGAGGAGTGTAACCAGTGGGTGGAACAACTGACACTGGGATAAAAGGATTGGCATATGCATTAGAGAAAAAGGGCACTTGATGGAAATTTGTATCAAACATAGGTTCCTATGTACAAAAACATAAAGATACAATTAAACAATTTAAAATAATTAAAAAAGTACATGTTGAATCATTAAGAGCACAATTAAAAGAAAGCGAGACTGCATACATGTACCTATGGAGATTCAAAGGTGGGTCACCAACAACATCGATTTGGTGCTCTTCAAGCACCATTGCCTCACTAGAAGCCTGCATAAAGTAACATATGTCAATGTCAGATAATAAAAAGAAAACAAGACATATACTACATGGACAGAAAATAGTGTTTTCAAAGAAAGTGAAACATACATGTACCTGGGGGGGAGAGCTGGGTCACCAAAAACCTAGATTTGGTGCTCTTCAAGCACCACTAGCTCATTAGGTTCCTACATAAAGTAGCATATGTCAATGTCAACAAATACAAAGAAAACGAGACATATACTACATGAACGAACAATGAATTTTTCAAAGAAAGAGAGACATACACGTACTTAGGGGGGGTGCTCTTCAAGCACCACTAGCTCACTAGATGCATGTATAAAGTAACATATTTCAATGTCAGAAAATACAAATAAAATGAGACATATACTACATGGACAGGCAATGAATTTTTCAGAGAAAGTGAGTCATCCATGTACCTGTGGGGGGCCGGGGGGGCAGAGGTGGGTCACCAACCTAGATTTGGTGTTATTCAAGCACCACTGGCTCACTATATTCCTAGATAAAGTAACATATGTCAATGCCAGATAATACAAGGAAAACGAGACATATACTACATGGAAAAAAATGATATTTTCAAAGAAAGTGGAACATACATGTACCTCAGGGGGAGAGGTGGGTCACTAATAAAAAAGGTTGTCCAGCTGGTATACATATCATGCTATGTAACAAAACATAAAGATACAATTAGAAAAATTATAATAATTAAAAGCATGCATGTTCAATTATTAAAAGCATAATTAAAAGCATAATTAAAATAATACACGTGTCTGGGAATCTTCCTCTACATGCGAGTGACTTGACTGGCATTCCACAAACTCATCATGCCCACCCTACATAAAACTTAGTGCATTTAGATTAGGACATATTGAATGTTGCAATCTCTACTATAAATATGTAAATAACGATGACGCATTAAAAAGTAAAGTTCTTATAGCTAATGGTGAAGCAACAAAACCATATGAAACATTGACCATTGCATCAATGTCATCAACATCAAACTTCAGACTATGCGAATCTAGGGTGTCATGGGACACCAGCTATATATTTGTTCACATAAATTGTTAGATAATTAAATAGAAATAAATTACAAAACAATTGAAAACTATGATATAAAAAATATATAATATGTAAAGAATGAGCTTTACTTACATATCGAAGTAATCCATTGTCCCGAAACTCTGAAGTAGGCCCATAGCATATTCCTCCACATGTTATGCAAGGGTGTGGAATAACACAACACTCTAAACCCTCTACCTTTCCAGTGCGATTTGTAGCTCTAGCATGGTCTGGAGACCTAGTAAATGGATCCTGAGTGTGCGATGGGCCAGCCTCATAAGTGCCAACCCCTTGGCCTACATTGCCTTGGACATCATTCCCATGTTGAAGCAATGTATTCCATGTCAAATAAGGTCTCTCGTGTATCATCAATCACAGGACCTGCAGGAGGATATACCTAAGGGGGTTTTGGTGTGCTTGGAGGGCATGGAACAAGGTTAGGATCAGTCCTAGCCCTTCCCTATCTTGGGGAATCCCATGACCCACACCTTGGAACTCTAAAATATAAAAATAGTTCACATGTTTCCCCAATATAAATTCTGCATACAACGTCCTCAGGAAATAGAATGGGATTTCTCTATTCCCATGAGGGTCTTCATCGAAGACCATGTACCAATGATCCATCCAATTGGCTTTCACATTTGGTTCCACGCACAAGTCTATGGAAATGTGTGGTCAAATGGTGGGTGGAACCAATCCGGTGCTAAGGTCCTAGAATAATGAAAACAAATGGTCTTTGGTTATCTTTAGTTTTTTTACATCTTTATAGCTCAACCCATTGGAATAGTATTGCCTCATGGGTTCTCTATACGAGCTAATGTTGTACAGTGATCCCTGGGCATTGTAAATTGTGTTTGTTATGGTATCTAATTCCTCGGCGAATGATTGTCTTAAATTCCCCCCACTCTAAACACTGAGCTATTGCACCTCAATGCACCCAAACAATCTATAATCTCTGAATTTCGGTCTTGTTCCCCCTCCGTGTTTGGATTTATGTATGTATTTAGGTTTGGGTTTGGGTTTGTGTTTGGGTCTTGGTTATCAGTGGTTTCATTTTGTACATTTTATTCAACATTTGTGTTCTTTGTTAAGATTAAAACAATAAATTCAAAATTGTTTTAATATTTCATTGTTTGATTTAAGTCAACAATTTTTATTAAATTCGTTTTAAAAATAACAAAAACTATAAAATTAACAAGTTACACAAACAAAAATTGAAAGCAATTTTGAAGCAAATGACCACTTACCTTCCATTGTATCCAACTTGTGAATCGACCCTTCAAAATTCGCCTCCAAAGTCGCTCAAACTCAAATCGCCCTTCCGTTTTTTGGCACTCCCGTTCTCGCGAGCTTGACTATGAAATGAGAAATTGAGGCTGTGGGCCTCTTTTTTTTGGCATGCAAATCGCAAGTGCGATATATCACAAGTGTGATTTGTAACTCGTACAAAACGCAAGTGCAATATATCACACATGTGATATAGGCTTAACTAAGCTTAGACTCGGTTTTGGGCTCGGGTTTTTTGAACCTAGCCACAATAATTCATATGCATTATAGATTTACATTTTGAACGTGCGTTTTCGATTTCTATAGTGGCACTAAAATGTGGAACCAACTTCATGCGTGCGCCTCGGAACTTGAATTAAAATTTCTTGTCTATCAAGATATCCTTACCTAACTAGACTTAGTTATGTGCCCCTAGATAATCAAGTTTCACATTGTATGAAGATCCCTCCTAATGTGATGTATCAATGGATTTTCTATGTTGAAGTAAACTATAGGTCGAGGTGGGGAATAGGATTTTGGATTTGAAAAATTCTCTCAAGCAAATCTTAGGATGTTGGGAAGGGGGCTTAGGTGTTCGCTGAGAAGGGTGCAACCTTTTTAACATGCCATACCTAACACTTTGTTGATCTTTCATAGACCCATAAAATAGCCTCAAATTTCACCAATGTGCATGTAGTTGACATGGATACCTAAACCGAACTTAACCCATAAGTTTATGAGAAAATACAATGGTACCTCCTTGTTATTGCGGGGAGGTTTGTCAAAGCCATAAACCACATATCCATCTAGTTGCATACAAATGGTTAATATGTACACCAATCCATGCTGATAGACCTCTTTCTCTTAGGATGACATTGCCCAGTTCTAGGGTCAATAAAAAAAGGCCACTGGATCATGTTTTCAGAATTTGTAAATCTTTCGCATGTTACCATATAAACCCATCTTATAGGATTTATACTTTTTGGCCACCAAACATTTATAAATATTGGATAATTTTTCTTAGGAATGAGCAATGGAAGATACAATGGTATGGAGGGATGTAGCTATGGAAAGGGGTGTTGGCTCTTCAGGTACTTCTAAAAGAATCAATTAGGATTCTCAATGTTTTAATGCCATTATCAATATTAGTGTTTGCATATCTAGCTAGTGTGTTGGGATCATGGTTGGGAATTTCTTTAACTACTTGTGGTGGGTTTGGGTTTTTGTCATGTATATGTTCCATGTCAATTATATAATTTATAAGTTGCAATTGAACAAGAATAAAACAATTTTATTCCTTTCTAAATTTTTGAATTTAAGAAGTGTAAGCTTAGTAGTTGGATATAAAGACCTACCTTGAATTAAAATGAATAAGGAAGAAAATACCTATACTACTTGCATAAGCAATGAAAGTCAATGGTGCCAACTTCGCTTATCTTTGTCATAGTAATGTATCAAACTCTTTCCTACTCCAAAATGTGCCTTCTCGTATAGAATGTGCAATGTGGTATTAAAAGAATAGAAAACTCATGACCTAATTCTTTTATTCATACATAGAGGAATGCATGTACACTTAGGAATGCACACACAGAAACAAACACTTTTAGAACACACATGCATTCCTTTAAATACTAGGTGGAAAACTACTTGGTAGGTTTGCATGGTGTTTTGAAAGGCCCCAAGGTAAGTTTAAAAGAAACATGTGCACATCAATGTGTTCCTAAGAGTGGGTGCATTCCCACATGAGCTTGCTCTTGTATTAATCTATGTAGTGAATCATCAAAATGACATATGACACATGCTTAAATAAAATATAGAGATCTTTAAATGAATAGTTCATGAGGAAAAACACTTGTTAAGGTTTTACAAATACGATGGTAAGTTAAACATGACTTATTATAAAGAAAATTAAGCCTGGTTGAATTGAATTAGAAGACATGTGATACATAACCATATAGTAAATTGTGATTAAGTATGAGTAAACTAAATAAATTATTTAGACTATTTAAACTCATAAAAAATGCTCATCATACCTGCCTAGCACAATCAATCCTCCAAACTTAAAAAAAACCTTCCCAACATACATATTTTGTAAGTTGCAATAGTAAAGAGTAACCTAAACTCTATACCATTTGCATTTTTTCCAGCGGATTTTACCCAAATCTGGTGGAGAAATTTCTACCGAAAGATTCAGCGCATTCCATAACCAGTGGACACCTCCATAACATAATTTCAACCGCCTTTGATCATAAATTTCACCTAAAAATTGATGCAAATAATCTAGATTTTAGCCAACTCTCAATGAAAAATACCATTTAAAGTATATACATATTGTGAAATACCATTTAAAATATATACGTATCGTCGAGGTAAAATACTCACTAATTCCAATAGTAGTACCATTTTACCACAGAGCGGAGCGGAGAATTCAGCGGGAAGAAAGTCGGTTATTTTAACAGGTGAGGGTTCGCCTTCCCATTCCGAACCCTAAACGTGTATATATATATATATATCGAACACCGGCATTACAGCGGTGGGAAATTCTTTATAATCAGTTGCATTGGATTCGACAAGGTGCAGGAAAGAAAGAATGGACATCGAGAAAGCAGAAGAGACGGCGGCCACTAAACATGAGGAGGTGGCGGAGGAGGAGAGTATAAGCGGAGGCGCGAGAGAAAGAGAAAGAAGTCTGCCGAAGGAGCTGGCGCCAAGAAACGATGCACCCGCGCTGATGATGCTCAACCTTGAGGAACCAGAGCGTCTGGATGTGCAGCGTTTTACGTTTATTCCGAAGGGCATGAAGTGCTTCGACCGCAAACTCTTGCTTGATTGTGGCTCCACTTTGCCCGCCAAGATCTATGTGGTAGCCAGTTCTCAAGTTGATAATGCCGGCGTTATTGACAACGTTGTGAAAAATGGGCCTGGCCATTATACTTATCAAAATAAAACGGCAGTGTTTCTGCTCATCAGTTACTCTCAATTGCTTGATCCCAAGGTGCACAATTTTCTTTCCTTGTATGGAGAAGTGAATCCCATTGTAATTTCCTTGTGAAACAATGGGATGTGTTCCGGTCATTGCTGCTACTTCAACCCTGGTCTTCCTGCTTATTTTAATAATATGTATGTACATTGGAATTTTAAATAATAGAAATAATATGTATGTTCATTGGAATTTTAAATAATAGTAAGACTCAATATGTATATTTTCAATGTTTAAACTCTATCGAATTATGGGTAATGAGGCATGCAATCTATTAGTTTTTTTGAAAAATGGGCTTTAATATCTCGCCATCTCTTCTGAATTATAAATGATGATTTAGAGTTATCATATGATAGAAACTCAATTAATGGGTGGGTTGCTATTTGTGTCAATGATAGTTATCACCATCATTACTGAATCAAAACCATTGTCTTAGTGCAAAGGTTTGGGAAGCATCGACTTTCATGGTTTTATACACAATATTGTTTAGGTAAGAGTGGTTCAGGGCTTTTACCTACTTATGGTGGGCTACTTATGGTGGGCTAGTGATTTTTGGAAAAGCATTTTTAGAATATGGTATAAAAAGATCAACGTAGACAATCATATTACTTTTTCCAATATATAATTTTTATTTATGGAAAATAGATATAACTAAAAAAAATGGCGTTCTTTGAAGATTGGTAAACATAATGCATATCTTCTTATTATGCCTTGGTTTTGCTATGGAAAAAAATTATGTGGAGTTGTAGATAACAAGTGGTTCTTCTACAATGCTATTTTTCCAAAAAATTTGAAGTTAATTTAATTTTTTTTTATATTAAGGAAGTCAACGAAGTCCTAAAATCAATAAACTTTTTTTTAGAGACTAGGTCTTTTTTGTTTTTGAAATATGTGAGCCAGTCAAAAGTTATCATCGCTGAAATGACTTATGTTTTATACAAATTGGACATGAGGGTGCGCTCACGTTATGTAATGCTTGGCTTGGTTAATCTCGAGCCTGACATGTCATCTAACACGTAGGTTAGGCTAAGAAAAATGCGCATGCGTTTTATTGTGGAAAAACACGTACGTATTTTATAGTTACAAAACGCGTACGCGTTATGGAGAAGCAAAATGCGCACATGTTATGGAGAAGCAAAATGCGTGCACGCATTTTGGAGAAGCAAAACAATCCACAAACAAGCATGCATTTTAGAGAAGCAAAATGGGCACATGTTATGGAGAGCCATAAAAAATGGTTTTAGCACATGGCTAGGGAAATGAATAAAAACAATAGTTTGCATCATCAAGACTTAGGACCTAGGTCCTATAGTAATATTTTAGCATCATCATCTCAAAAAACCATGCCTAACCTCTCAATTGAATAATTTTTCTTTGTGTTGTAATATGGACACCATTAGGAGGTTTTAAGAACTAAGTATGGGTCATAATCCCTTGATCAAGGGAGTAAACTCAAGAATTATGTCCTAAAGGTATCTTTTAAGGCTTGAGGTCCATGAACAAGGCATCAAACCTGCACATAGGACCTACGTGTATGATATTTTTCATCTAAGAGAGAATATGCAGTGCATTAGAATTCTCTTAGCACCATAAACATATCCCTAGACATGGTTGAGGGAGGAAACCTAGTCCTTAGGCCCTAAAGGAATCCTTTAGACATATAGGGCCAAAAACAACACCTCGAATAAACATACATGATCTCTTAAGGGTATCCTCAACCTTTAAGTTGGGATATGGCCATGATTAGGATTTTTTAGCATTAGATATGGAGGATAAGGTGTTAATCGCAGTTGGTACATAAATATTTTATTTTAGGTTGTAAACAAACCTTTAGGGATTAAGGTACATGAACGATACCTTGAATCACCATAGATGACCTATCATGTTGATAGTTTTGTTTTGAATGGGGATATGGGAACCATTAGGGTTTCTAAGTACTATGTATGTATCTTGGGACCTTAGACATAATAAGGGAGGAAACCTAGTCCTTAGCCCCTAGAAGATGCTTCTATCCATCTAGATACAAGAATGATATGTTGACCAACCTCAATAGATCCTTCCATGGTTTCATTTACATTGAAATGAGGATACTAGTTCCATTAGAACATTTTGAGCACTAAGTACATATATTAGGCCCCTTCACATGGGTAGGGGGAAACACTTGGTCCTTAGGCCTTAAAGAAAGTTGTTAACCATTTAGGGCCAAAATTAATGCCTCCAACTACCACACATGACATTGAAAGTGAATCATTTGAATCTTAATTAGGATATGCATGCCATCATCATTTGTTGACCACTAGCTATGCATCTCAAGGCCATGGGCATGGTAAGGGGAGTAAACGATGTCCTTAGGCTCTAACTAAAGCTTCTAGGAATCGAGGGATAGGAAGGATACCTTACAAAATCACACATGGCATCTCATATATATATATCACAGGGACTTCACTTAGTGAACATCTCACATAGCATGTGCGATCGTGAGATATTAAAGAATACCCTTAATTTCCAAAGATATTGACCCAAACTCTTTTTTTTAAACCCCCTCCCAATACTTAAAACCTCCTCCCCGCCCTTTTTTATACCTCAATCCTTATAAACCACCCTACCCACCCCCACCTTAAACGCCTCATCCCCCCAATATTTGCAATATATTGGTTCAATTTTTAATAATTTTAAAACCCACAATATAAACTAACGTGATAGGATATTGGTCAACAAGTGAATCCTCCATGAGATATATTTGGACTATGGATATGGATGTTAGTAGAATTAGGTGGTTTTGAGTAGCAGGTATGGGACCTAGGACCTACTCAAGGTATGTTTGGTATCCAAGAAAATATGCACATGCATTTAAGAGGTTTTGAGCATTAGATATGGGTATTAATGCCTCAACATGGTCAAGGGAGGAAATCCAAGGCTCAATCCTTAAATAATATTTTTTTCATCTATGGATACAGGTGTGCCTTACTCACTATCCCTCTATTCCTTACTCACTGGGACTCCCTACCTTTGTATTTCCATCTCTCACTATCTCTCTATACATCAATCTCTCTCTATTTCTCCCCCCTCCCCCCTATATCGTTGTTTCTCACACCTCCTGCCTCTCTCTCCCACACAATCTATCTCTCTCTTTATGTGTGTGTGTGTGTCCCTCCCTCATTCCCCCTCTCTCATAACCTCTCTCCACCTTCACTATCTCTACCTCCACCACTCTCTCTTTATCACTCACCCCTCTCCCCTCTCTCTCTATTGCTCACCCCTCTGTGTGTGTGTGTGTCCCACCCCTCCCTTCTCTCTTTATATATCTATTTGTGTGTGTGTCACTCCCTCACCCCCCCCCTCTCTCATAGTCTCTCTCCACCTTCTA